>RJWT010000207.1:0-81297 GCA_004365215.1 Cuniculus paca | reverse complement strand
AATACCATGTTGTCTTGATTACTGTAATCTTAAAATAAAATCTGGGTGTGGTGGCAAGTACTTGTTATCCTAGCATCCGGGAGGCAGAGGCAGGAGAATCCCGGCACGTTCAAGGCCAACCTGAACTACATAGGGAGAACCTGTCTCAAAAAAAAAAAGGTCTTCTAGTTTCAAAAATAAATTAAGGCTGGGCTTGGTGGTACATGCCTGTAATCCCAACACTAGGGAGGCTGAGGCAGGAGGATTGCTAGGAGTTCAGCATTTGCCTGGGCTAATAGTTTCAAGCCAGTCTGGGCTATAGTGAGTTTGAGACCAACCTGAACTACACAGTGAGATCTTGTCTCAAAAAAAAAATTTTTTTTTTAAAATTTGTTTTATAAACAATAAACATACTTGAGTCTGAATAAGGATCTTGTAATACTTTAGAGCTATTCAGTTATTCTGCCACCAAGTATTTATTGTTTTTGATCTGTGCCTGCTATTGATAATATTTATTATGTGATAGCATGAATGGAGATATAAGAAATCAGAATAAGCCTAGATTGGGCCCTGTATTTTTCTTTTCTTAATTTCTATTGTTGACCTTATAATTTTTATGATTTTTTTATCAGCTCCTTCAAATCATTTTTAGAAGAAGGGGTGATATAAAGAATAAACATATCCAGACCATTATACATTGTATATACATATATCAAAATATTACTGTGTCCCATAAATATGTATAATTATATGTTAGTTTTAAAAAGAATATTGAAAATGTGACCATAGAGAAGATATAATAGTGTTAAATGTGATTTGGATTATTTGGAGTATTTATTTATTTATTTTCACAAGAGAAAGCAAAAAAAATTATATTAAAATTTAAGCAGATTATTTTGACCTTTACATAATTGAGAACTGTAGCAAAGCAGAAATAACATAAGATTATATTTTGTAAGATATACTTGATAATTTTATGGGAGGCAGTTGGGATAGTGTGGAAAGAGTATAGATCTTGGAGTCAGAAAATTTGGGTTCAGATCCTAGTTATGCCACTTACAAACGTTGCCTTTGAGAAATCACTTATTTTCTCTGTGCCTCTGCCTTTAGTTATAAGTGTATGCCTAAAATGACAATGCTATTTATATTAGGAATCTGCTAGACTAGAAATACAGTAATGTGTGAAAAATACTGTTGAAAGTGTAAACTTTTAGGTAAATATGCTTGGTCATTTGACAAAGGATTATATTTTAAATATCAGGCAGTTGTATCTTATATAGAAACAGGTACAACTTTAATGATTAATATAGATATTGCCTTTGGCGATGTCATGTCATGATTAAAATAGGCATACTTTTTTGTATACTTTGGAATACCACTGTATCATGCAGTGTTCATATAGCTGTGTTACATTTATCTTCAATGTAGCGAATATTTAAACAATTAACTATATGTATGTCCTTCCCTCCCCAAATTTTTGGTAAGAAGTAGTACTTTGGAGGACAGTTTGGCTGGCTCAGGATTTGGGAGGTGGAGTCTGAGGATGGGGGAATTATTTGGATAAAGTCTTTGTGATTTGATGTATTTCTCTGTAGCATGGTCCTTTAAAAAATAATCTGTAGTTTTTCCTCTTTCCAGTAGATGGGGGTGTTTCCTCATAGGGAGATAAATGTCAAGCTAGAGTAAGGCCTGTAAAACTGAAACCCAAAGTCCGAATGAGTGTACTTTGAAATGAATGAAGTTGAAGGATTAGATACTATGGAAGATGACACCAGCTTCTGATGAAAAGCCAAACCTTAGTATAAGCTTTCATATATAAACTTTAAATGCTACGTGTACAAAATATCTTTTCATTAGAATTGCAGACATTAGTTGTTTTTTAAATTTTCTTTTCTTTTCTTTTTTGACACAAGGTCTTGCTGTGTAACCCAGGCTGGCCTGGAACATGAGGTAATCCTCTTGCCTCAGCCTTCCAAGTGCTAGGGTTACAGGCATGCACCAACATGCCCAGCAAGTTCTTTTATTTTTGTCTGATTTTTGTTTTCAATTTTTATTTTTTAATAAGTACTGTACATATTTGCAGTGCATAATGATTACATTCCTCTTGGGGAGTTGGTATATGTACGTAACATGTCTTAATTGTTTTTTCATTCCCTTCTCCCCTCTCTTCCTACACCCTTCCTTTTTCTCTTTGTCCCCCTCAACTAGAAAATATCTATCTTCCTATTTCCTATTACCTTTCTTTTATTTTATCTTACTTTATTTTTTGGTACCAGGGATTGAACTCAACCTCGAGCTTGCCAGGCAGGCGCTTGTGCTGCTGAGCTATATCCCTGGCCCAGCTTTTATTTTGATTTTTATTTATATTTTTGGTTTCTCATATAAGAGAAACCATGTGATATTTAATATTTAATCTTGTGTGTCTGATTTTTTCACTTAACAGTATGGTCTCAAGACACATCCATTTCCCTATAAAGGACTCAAGTTTATCCTTCTTCATGGTGGAGTAGCACCGCGTTGTGTGTAAATACCACATTTTCTTTGTCCGTTCATTTGATAATGAATATTTAGTCTGCTTCCAAGATTTAGCTGTTATGAGTTATGCTGCTATAAACAAGGGTATGCATGTATCATTGTACTATGGTGTCTTTAAGTCTTTTGGGAAGATACCTCAAAGGGGGATAGCTGGGTGGAATGGAATTTCAAGTTTTAGCTTTTTGAGAAATCTCTACACTAATGGTTGTACTAGTTTACATTCCCATCAATGATGTCAAACACTCCTCCCCCAGCATTTGTTATTATTTGATTTTTTGATAATGGTCATTTTTTCTGGAGTAAGCTAGAATCTCTGTGTTGTTCTAATTTGCATTTCTCTAATGGCTAGTGATGTTGAACATTTGTTTAGGTATTTATTGGCCATTTCTACTTTTTCTGAGAAGTGTCAGTTGGCCGTTTTTTGTTTTGGTCTTTTTTTTTTTTTTTTTGGTACTGGGGATCGAACTCACGGCCTCGCACTTACCAGGCAAGCCCTTGAGCCACTGAGCTAAATCTCCGGCCCCTGTTGGTCATTTTTTGATTGGGTCTTTTATTTTTAGGGTTCTAATTTTTTTGAGTTCTTTATATACTCTAGGTATTAGTCCTCTGTCTGAGTAATAACTGGCAAAATATTCTTGTATGCTATTATATCATCAGTCTTTATTTTTTATCTTAAAATGAATAAAACAAAACAATAGGACAAAACAAAACAATGAGAAGAATATTGGTAAAAACAAGACAATAGGAAATCCACAATAATTACTATATTGCATATTGCTATTCTCCAAATAAACCCTCAGACTACTGGCTTTAGGTCTGCAAAGTCAATCAAAGCATACCAGCATTAAGTTATTTCTTTACTTCAATTGCTATCATCTCTGCCTATTCTTCCAAATCAGCTAGTTGCTTGCAGATGGGATGGGAGGTGAGATGTCTTCTCTCCCTGCCCTGGAATAGGCTGGCCCCTGCGCACCAGAGGGTGCTGCTGCTTCCTTGTTGTCTCCTGGCCCTCATCAGTCTTCAAGTATCTTTCTTCTTCCATGGAAAACAACATTAATTGGTTGGATTGGGAACTTTGTAAGGGAGAAAAAGACCTTTAAATTTTAAATTTTAAAATGACTGGATGTGGTGGTGCATACCTATAATCCCAGCACTCTGGCCGCTGAGGCAAGAGGATTGCCTAAATTCGAGGCCAGCCTAGGCTACATAGTGAGTTCAAAACCAACCTGGACAACATAGCAAGAACTCATCTCCAAATAAATAAACAACAACAAAAAAAGTTCAAAAAAGTAGGTGGTGTTTGATACATACAGAATATCATATCTAACGTAGTATCTGGTATGTAGTACACCCTTCATAAATATTGTGAGTTAAAGAATGATGAAATTGCAAAAGGCTTTCTTGGTCTTCAGGACCGCGTTTGAAATAATAATGTCTATCTTTGTCATGTCATTATTGAATTAACGACATTTAATTTTAGTTATTTTGACAGGATTAAACTAAACTATGGAACTAGCCAGGCATGATGGTGCATGCCTATAATCCTAGCACTCAGGAGGCCAAGGCAGGAGGAGCTCTGCAAGTTTGAGGCCAACCTGGACTACATAGTGAGACTCCATCTCAAAAAAAGAAGGAAAAAGGAGTTCTTTTGTTAGTATTTGACTTGATGAGTAGAGCTGTGTTATATGCTCTGTAAATTGTTTCTTAATAATGTAAAGATCAAGCTAATACTCACTGAAAACAAACTTTGTAGTATCACTTAAGAAAATTCACATATAGAAATAGTTTGCCAGCACTAAGAAGACAATGTATTTTTAATTTAAAAATATTTTATTAGTGTGTAATTGTCATGCATAGTGCTTACATTCATCACAGGGAATTTGTACTTGTAGTATATCTCAATTCTTTTTTTCCCCATTCCCCTCCTCTGCCTCAAACCCTGTTTCCTTTCCCTATTTATAGAAGCTTTGTTTCCATTTTTTCCTTCCATTCTTTTTTTCTTAATCCCTTTTCCCTTCTTCCTCCCCCCTCCTTGTTTTACCCTCTACCCATTATTTTTCCCCTTCCCATTTGAACATGTTCTTACTAACTTAGGAAGACAATTTAATATATACTTTAGAGCTCTGAGGTTTTAATGTTCTCATTTAATTCCATTTGGACCTTGTTTTTATAGGTATTCTGAACCAGTAAAAGTGAAATGAGTACCTTTTAGTAGATGAAAAACATTTTTTTAAATCTCAAGGAAATAGATTTTTGAGGGAACTTGGTAAAACTATTTCATTTTTTAAAAAACGAGGATAGATGTATCAAAAACTGTAGTAAATTTCAATTCTTATATATTTTGGTTTTCTATTTCCTAGTATTACTTTTGTTTCTATTTTGTTTTAGCTCAGTTAGGTAGGAAACCAGTCTTTTTGTTACTTTAAAATGGAGTTAAGCCTGGCAAGGGCAAGGTTCGATTCCTGGTCAAAAAAAAAAAAAAAAAAAAAAGAAATAAGGTTAAGAGTACTAACGAAGATGGCAGTGGCTGCAGTCAGTTGAGTCTTTGGGGCAAAATTGGGCCTTTGTGAGATTTGCATCCACTTAATGCCAGCACTTGCCTGGCAGTCAGGTTGTCAGGGACTTCATCAAGAAATGCTGTGTGGAGCTGCTGAAGAAGGTAAACCCTTACTTTCCCATTCTAATATGCAAATGTTCTCATGTTCGGCCCAAGCTTTGAGCCTGCTACACTTTTGGCCAACAGAAGAATGTGTCTTTGAACAGGTTCAGTGCTGATCAGGTTACGAGAACCCTGGAAAATGTCTTCAGTGGCAAAACCTGAAGTTTCTCCTGAGGATTAAGGCCAAATCCCAAACTTGGACTCTGGTGGACAGTACAATGTAGGAAGATGTGTTCTCCTATTCCTTAGAAAGTTTTTGCCGTAAAATGCTGCCTCAGGATATTCTCGTCCTTGTTTTACCCTCTACCACCTATTGTGCAATTCACTGAGGCAAAGCAGTTTAAAGTAAAAATAAAACTTTATTCTTTCTCATAAAAAATGGGATTAATAGTGGGTGTGGAGGTATACAGCTGTAATCTGAGCTACTCAGGAGATTGAGGCAAGAAGATCACAAATTCAAGACTAACCCGGGCAGTTTAGAAAGACCTTGTCTTTTTAAATAGAATATTGGACTGTATAAAGGGGCTTGGGGATGCTAGTTCAGTGGTAGAGTGCTTGTCTGAAATGCACAAGGCCACCCTAGCACTGTAGGGGAAGAGGGTAGGGTGGGCATTATTGATGATATATCAGACTTTTAAAATTTCCACTTTAGTTCACTCTTCAGTCTGTTTTCCTTTGCCAGAATGATGACTTGCCAGAATGAAATGTGTTCAGGTTTACATATTCATTCAGTAAACATTTGCTGAGAGTCTCACATGTACCGAACACTGAGGTGTAGGCGCTGGGATATTACGAAGAGGTTAGAACACTAATCTTGCTTTCAGGGAGCCTGTATTGTAAACAGACAGACATGCAATGACTTGACAGATGAAATAACTAAATAGTGCTACAGTTAGTAGAATGTGCAGTGAAGGCGAAATGAATGAAAGGCGATGTATATTTTCAAAAGGGTTCAGGTTCCAGGCTCTAAAATTGATCAGTCTTTTGTATTTTCCACTTTCCCTTTATAAAAGAAAGATACGCGGCTTAGCTGTCCCAAACAGCACGTACTGTGGTGAGAGGCTTTCCAGGTCCCAAAGAGACAAATTAGAAACACAGGTGAGGTCGTTGAGAAGACAGTAGTTCCAGTGATGGGGTGTAATAGCTTTCTACAAGCCAGGCAGCTTCCAGTCCTTAATTTTCAACAAAATTGAAGGACTTGGTCAAACTGTTAGCTGATCATTAGAAACAGTTTTCTTAAAAAATAAGGAAGTCAGCTGGGTGTGGTGGTGTAGTTATAATCACAGCAGCCCAGGAGGCTGAGGTAGAAGGACCATGAAATTTCAGCCCTGCCTGGGTAACTTAGTGATTTAGCAAGACTGTCTCAAAATAAAAACATTTTTTTAAAGGACTGGAAATATAGCTTAGTATAAAGGCTCTGTCCGGAGTTCAGTCCCCAGTACCTCCTCCTCAGTATCAAACCAATGTTGGTATTTTCCAAAAAGTTAAAATGTTTTTTAGATTTTTATAACTTTTTTTGCATATATAACTCAAAGAAGTAAAATAATTTAATGGCATTACAGTTAACAAAACTTTCGTTTCCAGCCGGGCGTGGTGGCTCACGCCTGTAATCCCAGCACTCGGGAGGCTGAGACAGGAGGATCGTTGTGAGTTCAAGACCAGCCTGGGCTAAAAAGTGAGCTCAAGGCCAGCCTGAATGGCATATTGAGACCCTGTCTCAAAAAGACAAGGGCTGGGGATTTGGCTCAGTGGCCTAAGTGCCTCCCGAGAGCTGAGGTTACAGGAGTGCGCCACCATGCCCGGCACTTCAAATTTATTTTTCACAGATAGTACATCTATTTATATATGTTAAAATTGTGATTCTCCTCTAGTACTCTAGCTTTGCCATCATACTGGTATGTTCCATTACTCTTAACTCATCTTTTCTTCTTTTTTTTTTTTAAAGAGTCCTATTTGTTGGTCAAGAATTTCCAATTTCAATTTTATTTTATTTTTTTTTTCAGCATCAGGGATTGAACTCACGACCTTGCGCTTGCCGGGCAGGTGCTTAGACCGCTGAGCTAGATCCCCAGCCCTGGTATTTTTGAGACTGGGTCTCACTATGCCGTTCAAGCTGGCCTTGAGCTCACTTTGTAGCCCAGGCTGGTCTCGAACTCACAATGATCCGCCTGTCTCAGCCTCCCGAGTGCTGGGATTACAGGTGTGAGCCACCACGCCCGGCAACTCATCTTTTCTTAAATTTCATCTTTTTTATCTCCAACTTTTTTTTTCTTTTTTCTTTGAGACAGGGTTTCATTATGCAGTTCAGGCTGACCTGAACTCACAGCATTTTGTAGCCCAGGATGGCCTCAAACTCACAGTGATTGTCCTGCCTCAACCTCCTGAGTGCTGGGATTACAGGCATGCACCACCACATCTGGTGTCTCCTCAGTTTTTAAAATGTAGCTGTAGCATTACCTCCTGTAAACTTTTTTTTTTTTTTTTTTTTTTTTTTTGCGGCACCGGGGATTGAACTCACGACCTTGCGCTTGCCAGGCAGGTGCTTAGACCACTGAGCTAGATACCCAGCCCTGGTATTTTTGAGACTGGGTCTCACTATGCCGTTCAAGCTGGCCTTGAGCTCACTTTGTAGCCCAGGCTGGTCTCGAACTCACAATGATCCGCCTGTCTCAGCCTCCCGAGTGCTGGGGTTACAGGCGTGAGGCACCACGCCTGGCTTCCTGTAAACTTTCTAGCTAGCCACAGGCTCAGTTAGTATCCCTCTCTATCAATTAGGGTCTTGGTAGGAGGAAACAGGTAGCTCAAGTTAAGTGAAAGTAATGATGGGACTGATTACAGTGATGTAGAGAAGATAAAAGAAATCTAGCAAGGACCAGTGTAGCTCTTCAGGACTAGCACAGATAGGGAGTCAGGGGACAGGGCAAAGGGAAAGAGTAGCTAAGGAAATTCAAATTTTTCTCATTTACTGAACCCCATTTGAAGCCAGAGGTTTAGGGAGCCGTTTATGTAGTCCACAAAGGCAGCCCGTAGGGCAGAGGGTAAAGTGTGGAGAATGAATCTGGAGGAACAAATCAGCACACCTCTAGTAGTCTTTTTTGCTTCTTTGGGACAAAATACCTCATACCCACAGTTGAGGAAATTTACAGTTTCAGATGAGGCTCACAGTTTCAGATGATTTAGTCATGGTTAGCTGGTTCCAGGGCAGGAAAGGCATGGTGAGTGGGAATGGCAGAGGAAAACTATTCAAGTCTTGGTAGCAGGAGGGGAGGAGCCAGCAGACAAAAATGCAGCCTCCAGGTCACTCTCCCACTGGCCCACCCTTCTTTTGACCCAGCCCCCTCTCCAAATAGACTTCTGGGGGACATTTTAGATATAAACCTTAACAATACCTTATTTGTTGTCTTAGTCATTTTTCTTGTTGCTGAGACTAAACACCTGACATTCAAAGTTAAAGGAGAAAAGGTTTGTTTGGCTCACAGTTTGTAGAGGTTTCAGTCCATAGTTGGCTTGTTCAGAGGCAGAGTGGCTTGGCAGAGGGACATTGCAAAGGAGAAATAGTCCACGACAAGTAGGCAGATGAGAGCACAGTAGCCCTATTTCTATCCCTTGTATTTTATGCAGACTTCCACCACAGGGTGTGTGTAGTACTTACATCCTTAATCCTATCCAGAACTATGCTAAACCAGTCAGTGGACTGATTTAGTAATCACATATCCTTGATCCTAGCACTATACACTCTAGATCCAGCCACCTCTGAGCATCCCCCCATGACAACATGAGGCTTTGGGGGAACATCTAGACACAAGCCATAACATCTGTCTTCCTTCTGTTCTTTAGCAAACTCTAGTGAATTAGCGTATTGACCTAAAATTCAACTTAGAATTGTTTGAGATAGGGTCTCACTATGTAGTCCAGGCTGGCCTTGAATTTACTAGGTAGCCAAAGTTGGCCTCGAATTTATGATCTTTCTGCTTCAGCCTCCTGAATGCTTAAATTGCAGTCCTATACTACCATGCCTGGTTTGTGTTTGTTTTTTCTCATATGTTACATCATATATATATATATATTTTTTTTTTAAATTAAATTTAATTTTTTTTGCCTTTTTTGAGACAGGGTCTCACTATGTAGTTCACGCTGGCCTTGAGCTCACTTTGTGGCCCTGGCTGGTCTTGAACTTACAATGATCCTCCTGCCTCAGTCTCCCAAGTGTTGGGATTACAGGCATGTGCCATCATGTCTGGCTAGAATATCTTATATTAATATTTGCATGTTCACAGTGCTCAATAGATTTTTGTTAGATGAATAAACATTTTAAAGAGGGTGAGTAAGAAGTAAAATTCAAAAGATTTTTCCTTCTTAGTAATGTATGGTGATTCTTAGGTCAAAAGAGTAAATATAATAATTTTTGCTTTGTTTGGCAGTTTTGATGCTTCTGCAGTAAAGGTCTGTACTCATTTTGGTTCAAGAGCAGCCAGGGATTAATTTAGGCCATAACAAATAGCTACTATATTTAAAAGGATTATAATACACAGGTCTGAATTGACTGCTTAGTGTCCTGGGAAGTGTGTTAATCCCCTCTGTTTTGCTATAGGAGAATCTTGGTTTTGAAAAATAATTGGTAGAAGTAATAAGGTCAATTGTATTGACTCTAGGAAGAATGTGTTATTACATGTCTTTTTTTAAATCTCCTAAATATATGAAACCCGGTATCTGTCTGGAAAACCCACCCTTATTGCTAGCCAAACTCTTCCCCCTAATTTGAAAAATTATCATATATTTACTAGATAAATGCTTTTAGTATTGTTGCATTTAAAAAGTAAGACTAAAATTTGACCTCCCGTTTATCTTGTGGTTTCTGTGGATCAAGAGTTTGGGAGGGGCCTTGGACAGTTTTGGCTCAGGACATGTCATCTGTTTATTCAAATGGTGGGTGGAGCTGGAATAATTGGGGCTGGCATGTGCTCTCTGCATGGACTAGGTTATGGCACTTCATTGCAGTTACATTGTCAAGAGGGCTAAAGCAGGAGTTGGTGCCAGTGGGGCACCAACAGAACTCTTCTGACTTAGTCTACATTCTGTTGATTATAAGCAAGTAAGTTATAAAATTTTGTAGATTCACAAGGAGAGGACATAGATTACATCTTTTGATGGAAGTGTCAAAGAATTTCCAGCTGTTTCAACAGTTGTCACAGGTGATGACAGTGATAGTTGTTGCTGCTGTTACTTTTTCATTTTTATTTTATTTTTTGAGACAGGGTCTCTGTATGTAGTTCACGTTGGCCTCAAACTCACTGTATAGCCCAGGCTGGCTATCAAACTTGAGGCAATTTTCCTGCCTCAGCCTCCTGAGTGCTAGGATTACAGCTGTGTGCTACCACATTTGGCTACATTTTTATTTTTGTCTTGGATAGTATATATTCTTTGGTGTATTAATCCAAGAAATAACATTTTCTAGCTTTTATAATTTACTTAGTGTGCTGCCTTTGACGTTTCTAGGAGTTTTAAATAGATTACTTAAAAAATATCAAAAATTTTCAACAGTCTCTAGGAGAAGTTTATTAAAATCCAAAATCATTTTGGTGTAAAGGATTAAAAAGATACTCAATAGAAGCCGTATATGGTGGCGCACTCCTGTGTCCCAGCACCTAGGAGGCAGAGGCAGGAGGATCATCGCAAGTTCGAGATCAGCCTGGGCAACAAAGTGAGGTCAAGACCAGCCTGAACTGCATAGCGAGACCTTGTCTCAAAAAGACCAAAAACAAAACAAAACAAAACTCAATGGAAACAGAAATTAATTGGCAAAAAGAAGTCAGACACTATCTGAATAAAATAACATGTAAATATGTGAATTTAATTCTTTGATTCTCTTGGATAATTTTTATATTGAAAAAGTAGTATAATTCCAGGTTAAGAACTAAAAAAATGGCTAGGTGTAGTGGCACATGCCTGTAATCCCAGGCCTCAAGAGATTGAGGCAGAAGGATGACTGAGAGTTTGAGGCCAGCCTAGACTACATAGCTAGACCATGTCTCAAAACAAACAAGGGCCAGGGATTTATCTCAGTGGCTCAAGTGCTTGCCTGGTGAGCGTGAGGTTGTGAGTTTGATCCCTGGTACCAAACAAAACAAAATAAAACTTCAAAAAATGATAGTGCTGCCCTATAAAGTTTGCATTGTTTTTCTTTAATCCTTCATGAATTATTATCAGTTAAACTATTTTAACTATTAACACCATCATAAATTAAAAAAAAAAAAGTAAGATGAGTTTTACTTCCCTGATGTCACCCTCTAGTGGTTTCTATTATATTTTGAATGAAATGGATACCAATAGGAGCCCATGTAATCTGGCAGCAGTTGACTGATTGTTCATATTGATTTCTTTGTAATTTCTTATGAAGGCCAATTTCTTTTCTTACATTTTTTTCTCTCGGGGAGTTACCTTTTCTCTTGTTGCTGCTTTGTGTTCCATAATGTAATAGTCTACTCAGAGTATCCAATTGCTCTGTTTAAAGTAGTCTCTACAGTCATTATCTCCACCTAAATGTCCTGTTAACTTCAGAGGACTTACTACAGTTTATTTTCATCTTCATTTGTTTACCTGTGTATTGTCTTTTTTTTTTTTTTTGTGGCACCAAGGATTGAACTCAGACCTTGTGCTTGCCAGGCAGGTGCTTAGGCCACTAAGCTAAATCCCCAGCCCTTGTCTTTTTGAGACAGGGTCTCACTATGCCGTTCAGGCTGGCCTTGAGCTCACTTTGTAGCCCAGGCTGGTCTTGAACTCACAATGATCCTCCTGTCTCAGCCTCCCGAGTGCTGGAATTACAGGTGTGCGCCACCAGGCCTAGCTTGTGTATTGTCTTTTTAAAAATAAACTTTAAATTTTTATTTTATTTTTATTTATTTTCTTATTGGTACCAGGGATCAAACTCACGACCTTGTGCTTGCCAGGCAGGCGCTAATGCTGCTAAGCTAAACCCTTGGTGCAATAAACTTTAAATTTTAGATTTACAAATTGCACAGTGTTTCTGTATTTCCAATACTGTTTCTCTATTGTTAACTAAAATTAGTATGATGTATTTGTCACAATCAATGAGCTAATGTTGGTGTATTATTATTAACTGAAGTCCATACTTTATTTAGGTTTGTAATTAGTTTTTTTTTTTTTTTTTTGCTGATTATCTTTTATCCCTCCTAGATTGGGAGTTCCTGCAAGGCAGAGAGTGTGTGTTTCTCATTCACCTGGTATATTAATACTAACAAAGTATTGAGGAAATATTTCTTGAATGGCTACTAGAAAGAGAACTTAGAGTTTATAGGCTAACCTCTTCCTCATTTTAGGTGAAACAGTTGCTTGGGGAGGTCTGTGTGTCTTCTCCAAGTCCCATGGCTGGTTCTTAATAGAGTTGATACTGGAGACTGCATCTTATGATGTTCAGTTTGCTATATACAGAGGTGGGTTTACTGTGAAAATAATGAGGCTTAATTTTCAGGACCCAGTCTGAACACCTGGAAAGCAACCTAGTAACGTGTTTACGTGATTGTTTTTAAAATGTTTTAGTGGCGTGTAGTACATGTACAAAAAAAGAGTAAAATTTGTAGGTGTGTAGCTTAAGATTTTTCAACAATTGAACATTCCTGTGTAACTAGCATGTAGATGAAGAGACAGAACATTGCCAAATGTGATCACATGTTTTTGAAGAGTTTGCAAATGGAAGTTATCTAAAACTACAGTCAGCTAGAATTACTATCTTTTTTCGCAACTTCTGTTATACTTCTTGTATTGGGTGGCAGGAGGGATTTCTAGGATCTAGGTATGGATAAATTGGTTTGGGGAATATACTTAGTTGAGTTTTTAGCAGGCTATGTTTCTATAGTTCACAGTTTCTTGTCCTATTGCTTCTATCACCTGGAGTTTTTGATAAGTACAGGAAAAACAATGTTTGATACCAAAAGCCAGTTGAGAAGAGTTATTCCAGCTCTTACAGCTTTATGCAGGAGACTTGTTAAGCATTTTCCTAAGTTTGACCACAATCCTGTAAGTTTATATAACATTACAGATAATGACCCTGTGCCCAAAGAAACTTCTAAGCTATCATTAACAACAAAAATATGTTAAACTGTACTAGAGGAAGGACTAAATTATTTTTTGTTATCTCTATAGAAAATTACATTATAAAGCTCATGAGAAAGTGTGATAATGATAGAAAGATAGATATATAGATCAATAGACTAGAGTTGAGAGTCCAAAAGGAAGCCGATACATCAGTGGTCAGTTGATTTTTGACAGGGGTGCCAAGATACAATGGGGGAAAGATTAGTCTTTTCAACACGTGATGTTGAAATAACTGAATATTGCCATACAAAAGAAACTGGACTCCTGTGTTGTACCATACATAAAATTAACTCAAAGGAAACACAAGACCGTGGATAGGCAATGATTTCTAAAATACAATAACAAAAGCACAAGCTACTAAGAAAAAAGATAAATAATGGAACTTCATCAAAATTAAAAACCTTTGGATCCCAGAGGACACCATTAAAAAAAGTGAAAAAACAGTTTACAGAATGGAGGAAAATATTTACAAGTCATAGATCTGATAAATGTCTAGTATGTGAAAGACTAAAGCACTCTTATAGCTCAATAATAGAAGGACAAATCTGATTTTAAAATGGGCATAGCTGAGTGTGGTGCTGAGGCATGAGGATTGCTGCCAGTTCAGGGCCAGCCTGGGCTATGTAATGAGTTCAAGGCCAGTCTGAACTACATAAGCAAGACTGTGTCTCAAAAAAAAAGGGAGGGGGGAAGGGGCTTGAATAGCCGTTTCTCCAAAGAAGATGTTAGTGGCCAGTTAACACATGAAAAGATGCCAAGTATCATCAATCTCTAAGGTAGTGCAAATCAAAATCATAAGACCACTTAACACCCACTAGGAAGTCTATAATGAAAAATGGGTATGTGTGTGGTGGTGCTGTTGCCTGTAATCCCAACACTCTGAGAGGCCTAGGCAACTATTGACTTAGACCCTGTTTCAAGGAGGAAAAATAAAGGTGTGGGGAAGACTGGGAATGTTAGTTTAATTCCCAGTACTGGAAAGAGAGAATATGAACATATGAACACTTTTATGAATGTGGAGAACTTAGAACCCTCCTACATTGTTGGTGGGAATGTAAAATGGTTGAGTCACAGTAGTAAACAGTTTGGTAGTTCCTCAAAAAGTTAAATGTAGAGTTAATTATATAATAGAGAATTCCATTCCCAGGTATTAAAGATATGTTTACACTTGTACATGGAAGCATTATTAACAGCTGAAATAATGGAGCGAAAACACTTGATGAGTGGATTAACAAAAATTGTGGCATATCTAAATAATGGAATATTATTCAGTCATAACAAGGTTAAAGTATTGGTATGTTCTACAGCATGGTGAGCCTCAGAAACATTATGCTGATTTAAAGATGCTAGATACAAAAGGCCACATACTGTTTGATTTCATTGGGCACATTCATTGAGACAGAAAGTAGATTTTTAGTTACCAGGGGACAGAAGGAGGGAGAGTGACTATTAATATGTACAGAATTTCTTTTTGGGGTGATGAAAATATTCTGGAGTTAGATAGTGGTGATGGTTCAAAGCATTGTGAATATATTAAAAACCACTTTCAAAAACCAGTTTCAAATGGTGGATTTCATGTTATGTAACTTATTTCAGTAAAACAAATGACAAACTTGGCAAAATAAAAATACTGTTATTTTTGTGGATTTTATAATGTTTTTGGTATTTGTCAACTTGTTAAGATTTATTCTCTCATTCTGAAATTGAATATAGTCTCTTACTGTTACAGTTTGTATATAGATGGCCCCCCCAAGCCTCATGTAGTCATGGAAGCGGCTGAATCTAACGTTTATGATTGATTTGTTGTGTAGCGCTGGGATTGGCGGTGTGAGTTCTGCACCCGCCCAGGGGTGGAGCGGACCTACAATGTAAGGTCGGAATGGGGGCATGTTTTCCTCTTTGGCGCAGTTTGCTCTTGCCTATAGACAACCCTTTCCTGTCCTCGTTGCGATTTAGGAAGGTTTATAATTATAATCCCATGGAGAAGTTATTGGAATTCCAACTAGTTAATTCCAATCTACCACTTCCAGTGCAACCCAAGGCAAGCAGAAAAACACTGAGACATATATACAGTTTTGGGGAGCCAAGGGGTCCTAGGTCCAGCCAAGATGGTGTCTCACTGGAACAAAGGCCTCGACCCAGAGCCCTTCCCAGGTTTTATTGCTCCTCCATGAGGGGAGTGGTTTGGGAATGAGTGATGGTAAATACGTGACTACCATGACTACCATGAGCTGGGCTAGGTAGGTCTGAGATCAACTCCACGATATGCAGAGGGAGAGCAATCTGCATAACAATTAAAGCCAATTGAAGGGATAAAGAGATAACCTAGCTAGCTCTGTACATTATCAATACATGGAGATAAGGCCAAGTTTATCCAAAATGGAGATAGTTGCTCATTTTTTCAAGGACAGTCATCTCTGGTTTCCCACACTTGCCGCTTGCAGCCGCCATGAACACCTACCTTCTTTTGGTCTGGCTGCTGCCTTGAAGTGTTGCCCCAGTGCCATGCCGCTCTGCTTTGGAGCCAGCTGATTATGGACTGAAACCACCAAAAACTGTAAGCTAAATAAACCTTTTCTTCCCTAATTTTTGGTGTTAGGTATTTTGTCCCAGCAACGAGAAAAGTGACCAAGACACTTACCTAGTTCTGTGTTCTTACTAGATTCTCCGAAACCCTGTAAAGTCATTTTTACAAAACCTGGATGTACCCAGCATATATATTAGCATCAGATAAAAATCATTCAAGAACTGTGTCTTCTTTTTAAGCATGAGAGATTTAAAAAAATGTTTATTTCTGCTTTTTCCCAAAACCCCATTCAGTCAGGTAACAGGATTAAAATTAGCACAGATTTATAAGAGCAAAACCAGGCATGGTGGCCCAGTTGTAGTCCCAACTATTTGGGAGGCTTGGAAAGAAGGATCACTTGAGTTCAGGAGTTTGAGACTAACTCGGCCAATATAGATGACTTCTTCCTCCATCCTTGCAATAAGTTAAAGTCTTACGTGGAGAAACTGTCTCCAGATGGGCCAGGGATACCTGGCACTGTGGAAGTGGAAGAGAAATGTCTGCCTGAAAATGAGAGGACTAGGTACATCTTAGATCCTGAAACTTCATCTTCTTGTGCTGCTCAGCTCCAGGAACATTGGCAGCCATTTGTATCTTTTATGTTGTTTGAACAAGTCATTTATGCAAAATATTGGACAACTGCAGAGAAGACACTTCTGAATTTTGAAGTCTATCAATGAAACAGCCAGGTCACCTTGCCAGACACTCTGTAATGAAGATCATTAGTTACCAAGTGGAAAAGAAAGGGTCTTAACCACTCAGGTATTGAACTTTTCACTTTCACATTAAGAGCTAGAAATAGCACCAGCTTCTCAGCAACAGTGTCAAGAGTGAGAAGATGGTAGAACAATGCCTTCAGAATCCTGAGGGAAGATACTATCTAGCTTAGAATGCAGTCATATGCTCGAATAAGTGTGAAAGCAGAGTGAAGGCATTTTTTTTTCCTGGCACTGGGGACTAAACTCATGACCTCGTGCTTGCCAGACAGGCGTTTGTGCCACTGAGCTAAATCCCCAGCCCAGTAAAGGCATTTTTGGAGCATGCCATATCTCCAAAAATTATTTCCACTCATGTCTTCTAGGAAGGTAGTGAAGGGATATGCTCAGAAAAATGAAGGAGCATATTATGAATGAGGAGTACAAGAGTGTTTGTATCCTTTTCTGTAAAGGGAAAGAAAGAGACAGAAGGAAGTTCTGGAATAATAAACCTGAAGAGCAGACTGCTCCAGGTTAGAAGCTAGAATTCTATGAAATGTCCTACATATTTTCTTCTGAGAGTGTCTGTATTGGGATTCTTGTTTACAAATGGCCAAACCCAAAATGTGAAAATGTATCGTGGGTAATAAACATTTTATTTCATTTAACCAATATTGTTAGTGTTTGACTTTTTTTTTTTTTTGCGGCACTGGGGATCGAACTCACGACCTTGTACTTGCCAGGCAGGTGCTTATACCACTGAGCTAAATCTCCAGCCCTTGTCTTTTTGAGACAGGGCCTCACTGTGCCATTCAGGCTGGCCTTGAGTTCATCCTGTAGCCCAGGCTGGTCTTGAACTTGCAACGATCCTCTTCTCTCAGCCTCCCAAGTGCTGGAGTTACAGGCGTGTGCCACCAGGCCTGGCAGTGTTTGACAATTTTGTAGATTAGAGAAATGGTATTTACATTTTAAAATTTGATTTGTTCTGTGATGCTGGGAATTGACCCCAGGGCTTCACACATGCCAGGCAAACTCTCTACCACTGAGACCCACCCTCAGCCTTTTTTATTTGAGACAGAGTCTCGGTAAGTTGCCCAGACTGGCTTTGAACTTGAGATCTTCCTGCTTTGACTTCCAGAGTAGCGGAATTATAGGCATGGGCAACTGGCCTTGACCTTGAGACTTGTTCCAATGGCGTGATTGATTTGAAATAAATAAATGAGTTGTAACCCACTTTTTATGTCATTTGTATATGATTTTAAATGTTTTAAAAAATGAATAAAGTAAATATATAGGCATACATAATATGTACATATTACACATTTATATATGGCTAATTTAGCTTGTTCAAAAGACTTTACAGTAGAAAGATTAATTTGTCTGTGGCCCCAGATGAAATCAGTTACCAGTTTCTTCCTTTACATTGTAAATTGCCAGCTGCTTAAGTAGAAGATGCTTCTGTTTTTTGCCTATGTTATTCATTCCCTCTTCTGGTTAACTTTATCGTACTTTTCCTTTTGGGAACCTCTTCTGTCCTACCCTCAGCCCAAGTAATGCTAGTGGTCTAAGTCCACCTGTTCAAATCTCCAGGTGGAGAGACAAGTATAGGGAAGAAAAGGAACACCTGAGGTCATTTTGTACATTGATTTAAGTGATAGTTTAAGGGAGTGGTGGAGAATGTATGGCACATGTGCTGCAGCAGTCTATTTGTATCACTGAAAGCTCTACAAGTTCCACCATCACTGGTTTAAGGAGTCTGAATTTTATCCAGTGTGTCGTCAGGAGTTGGTATAACATTTCCAAGCAAGAGAGGAACCTTGGCTATATAATTGAAAATTTTCTTGATCCATTCCTTCCTTTCCAATCTTACTGGTTCCACTAAAATGCGGTCCTTTTGACATCAGGCTGGGATTGTTACTGTGATTAACAAACAAATAGTTTCTCTACTTGAAATCCTTTCTTGTGCAGCTCATTCTGGACATCACTACCAGGTTCTTTTACCTAGACTTTGGTCATGTCCTTTCACGGATTGGAAACTTGTAATAGCTCCCTGTTGTTCACAGCATCAGACTCATGCTCTGTATCTGTTTAAGCCTTATCTTTTTTCCTTTACTTGACCTCAGTTCTATCAAATATTGTTTCTTTTCATCTCAGAGATCTTACCTGTTCCATCTTTTAATTTGACTTCTGTTTTTTCTGGGTTGTCCTTTCTCTAATTTCTGCTGTCTTAATTTACTTTACTTGTTTTGGGACAAAATACCTGACATCCACAAGCTAAAGTAGGAGAGGTTTATTTTAGCTCACAGTTTATAGAGGTTTCAGTCCATAATTGGCCTCCAAGGCAGAGAACATGGCAGAGAAGTATGGCAGAGGAAAAACAGTCCATGGCAGGGCAGGCAAAAAGCAAGAGCAGTGAGCCTTTGTTTCCCTTTATATTCCATCTAGACTATAAATCTATTGGTGGGTGCTGCTCACATCTAGGGTGGGACTTCCCTCTTCAGCGTTCCCATCACCCACTACTGCACCAATCAGTGGGCTAATCCAGTTATTGCTTGCCCATGATCCAGTATCACATACCCATGATCCAGCCTTCTCCCAAAAGCTGCGCCTGTCAGCTCATAAGACTTGAGGAGGGACATCTAGATATAAGCCTTAGCATGCTGGTTAAAAATTCGTATCCTTAGAGTTCAAATTATACCTCCCTTGTTAAGCTCTTTCACATAATTTACAAGATAATTTGAGGTCTTTCCTCTGAAATTTCAGAAAAATTTCTTGTACTTGTCACAGAAGTTTGTTGTGCTTAACTGCCTTTCTGGGTGGCATGTTAATCATGTTTATTTTTTACACACAGTGCCTTTATATAATTGTGTGCTTGATAAATATTTGTTCTGTTGATTGCAGTTTCTTATTTTGAATTACCTTTTGTGCCAGCATTTCGGTAATTCAATTTAGCCCTAATTGTTTAACATTAATTGGTTCATAGCTGTTTTGTTTCTTAGTTATTGTTTCCCTAGTAAACTACAAATTTTGAAAGGCAGGAAATATGTCAAATGTGTAGTTCCAGAATCCCTCTAGAATGTATACAAAATATTTTTAGTTTTTAAAAATAGTGCCGAGGGGCTGGGGATCTAGCTCAGCAGCCTAAGTGCCTGTCTGGCAAGCACGAGGTCATGAGTTCAATCCCTGGTGCCGCAAAAAAAAAAAAAAAAAAAAAAAAATTAAGCACTCTAATTAGCCGGGCCTGGTGGCTCATGCCTGTAATCCCAGCACTCCCGCAGACTGAGATAGGAGGATCGTTTTGAGTTGGAGACCAGCTTAGGGTACAAAGTGAGCTCAAAGCCAGTCTGAATGCCATATGGCATAGTGAGATCCTGTCTCAAAAACACAAGGGTTGGGGATTTAGGTCAGCGGCCTAAGCACCTGCCTGGCAAGCACAAGGTTGTGCGTTTGATCCTCGGTGCCACCAAGAAAAAAAAAATAGTGCCGAGATGCTCCTGTATACTATTAAATATTTGGGCTTGGAACTTACTACTATAAAAACTTTGAGACCTCTTTATCAATTTGAAACCAATTCTTAATCCTAAAAAGATACACATTTGTATAAAAAGGGGATAAAATGGAATTTCTAGAGCATTAGATTGGGCTATATTAGGAGGAAACAAGTTCAAGTAGCTTGCTATATTTTTGTGTGTGTGTGTGTGTGTGTGTGTGTGTGTGTGTGTGCAAATACAAAAAAGGATGTCCCCTTCTTTTATGAAATGGGACTTGTTGTGTTGCCCAGGCTGGCCCCTAACTCCTGAGCTCAAGCAGTTCTCCTGCCTCAGCCTCCCAAGAAGGTTGGGACTACTGATGTGAGCCAGTATTTGGCTTAATGTGAGAGATTTCTATAGTAATCATAAAACCTTGCCCCGTCTTTTTTTGGCTAGTTACCTATATTCTTAAGTTACTGCTAAGTAAAATTTAGTATTGAGAGTTGTTTAGTGCTTTTAGGGATATTAGCAAAGCCTCAAAATTGTAGGGATAAGAATTTAACTGTTTTCAGAAAACTAATTAATAGAAGGCGTGAGATCATTCACGTTACGTGCATAGTAAACCAGTGGAAGTAGTGGAGTTCGGGAATTTAAACTTGGAACAAAGTGAATGTGATACATTTGATGGTTATTCTTGTGATGTATGGTAAATATGTGCTAAAAGATTTATGTAAATTGACATGTTTTTACCCACCTAATAAAAACTTTTCACCTGGGATGGAATGGTACAGAGTAGGTACAGTTAGTGAAAAGAGTTTGTTTTCTCTGCTTGTTTTTATATTTTACTTTTTCTTTGAAGTTGTTTTTAAGAGAGCTGAACCAGCTGGGCGTGGTGGCTCATGCCTGTAATCCCAGCACTCGGGAGGCTGACATAGGCGGATCATTGTGAGTTCGAGACCAGCCTGGGCTACAAAGTGAGCTCAAGGCCAGCTTGAACAGCATAGTGAGACCCAGTCTCAAAAACTCCAGGGCTGGGGATCTAGCTCAGCGGTCTAAGCACCTGCCTGGCAAGCGCAAGGTCGTGAGTTCAATCCCCGGTACCGCAAAAAAAAACAAAAAACAAAAAAAACGCTGAGCCAACTTTTTTAAATACCTGGAAATGGAGGAATTGGTCACTAGAGATTTTACTTTTTAGTACAGTCATGACTACTTCTGTGTATTATTATATATGCATATTGTATTTTTTTTTTCTTTTGATAGATAGTGCTGGAGATCGAATCCAGGGCCTCTTGTGTGCTAAGCAAATGCTCTAATATTCACACCTTTAGCCCCGCGTGTGTATTGTCGTATTTTGAGAAATTCTTCACTTAGACCTTACGTTAATCTTCAAAACAGTACAGTGAAGTATGTGAGTAAAAATATCATCATTGGAAAACACTGATCTTAGAGAAGTTTAATATTTTGTCCAAGGGCTCATAGCTAAATAAGTATTGGAAGAGTTGGAATTTGAACCTAGACATGTTTTACTCCCATCTCTTCAAGTCTGTATTACTGTGTCTTCCTGAATTGTTTAGGTCTCTTGACAGAGAGGTCTTGAGGCCTTTGAATATTGTTTTTTGATTTTGTTTTTCTCTTAAATGATTACTTTTTGTGTCATTTTTCCCTTCAGTTAAAACAGTACTGGTTAGAGAAGTGTTGGTAATTTCTTTTAGATCTAGGTTTTAGGTCTTTTGAATTAAAAGAACTCCCCCTCCCCCAAGTCTCTTTCTCACAGCTGTCTGAATGTAAGACAGTTGGGAAGTCATTTGATTTAATCAGCACATGTTCCCTGGGAGAGCTGAAGTCTGTAGTGTCTTAGAACATAGTCTGTTTGTTTTGTTTTGTTTTTTTGAGACCAAGTCTTAGTTTGTTTTGTTTTGTTTTGTTTTGTTTTTTTGAGACAGGGTCTTGCTATGTACTTCAGGCTGGCCTGGACTCACTGTGTAGCCCAAGCTGGCCTCAAACTCACAGCAGTCCTTCTGCATCAGCCTCCCATGTGCTGGGATTACAGATGTGTACAACCATGTCTGGCTGTAGTCAGTTGTTAACCACATGGTATGGATTACACAGGACACTTCAGCAAGTCTAGCTTTAGACATCTGAACTAATGGAGAAATCTGTGGTTCATGAGCTAAGTTGAAACAAAGATTAAAAACTTTGCCTTTTCCTCATGTTTTAGAGAAACTTAGAGTAACTTTTGTTAATAGATGATAAGAAGCAGTAAAGTGCTGATGTTCTGTAATCTTTAATGCCCTTTTATAGTGTGAGAATACTATTTCGAGAATTTAATGAGCTAATCTATATAGTGCTTAGCACAGTGCCTGAAAAGTAGTTAACACTCAATAAAACATGTTATGTACATACTACTTATGTAATAAAGTGCGAATGTAAGGGCAAAAGTAGAATTTAGGATGTTTTCAGGTTTCTCGTTTTGTTTCATGATTTTTTAGTTTTTATTCATTTATTTATTTTTGGTTAGATGCATTTTGTTCTTTAAAAGTGTAGATCATAGTAGCTAGGGTGGTTTTCAAAGATCGGTCAAGATGTATTCCTCATCTTTCAAAGTTAGGTCATTTATGTGGGCTCTGGAAATTTGTCTTATCAAGTACGCTTTTCCTCGTCTTTCAGAAATTAAATATTCACGTGTCTTTGATCTTTAAGAATCCTTCATTAGCCCATTTCCTTTAACTGACGCATTTTTTCAATGTAGAAATGCATTTTTTCAATTTAGAAAAGAGTAGTCTACTCTCATTTCTATCTGTATTTTCACCTTTGGTTTATGTACCAACTTGGGCTTTGTCCAGTACTCTCATGAAACTGCTCTTCGTGGAGGTGTGGGTACAGTAAGTGATAAAACTTAACAAGAGACTTTTCTGGTTTACCTATCTTTGCCTCACTATTTCATTTGACTTCTAGTTACTTTTTAGGACAACTGTGAACTGATTGTTGGTGAAAGCAGGGTCCCTGGGTATTTGTTAAGCGCTCTCCAGTCACACAAAAGAAAGTCTTTAGCAAGGTCCTTTAGGGAGTTTGTTCCTATCATCATCAGTTCAGCTAATGAGACAAACTGGTCTGGATTTCTAGAACATTTATAAAACCTGTCTGCTAATTTTTAAAAACTGTGAATGTCTCATCATTTGTGTTCTTTCCTTCCACCACAACCATAGGTGTCCTAGAACTTTTAAATATACATTGTTGGAGGCCGAGGCAGGAGGATTGTTGTGAGTTTAAGGCCAGCCTGAGCTACAACATGAGTTCAAGGCCAGCTTGAACTTCATAGTGAAACCGTGTCTCAAAAAATAAAATAAAATAAATAAACATTGTTAGGTTTGACAGTATTAACAGAAAGTTCTCTTTCTCTTTCTTTACTACTGACACCTAACCTGTTGTACCAGTTTGGGTGTGGCGACAGGAACTTTCTTGTGTTTGGCAGGTGACCCCTGTGCACATGTGCAGAGTAACTGACTCTTTCTTTTGTGGCATTTGATTCGAGCAGGATTGTATATTTTTAGAAATTCCCAAATGGCTGATAATCTTTCAAATGAAATCATTTTCTACTTGGGAGCAAGAAAGACTTTGAAAACCTCTTATGAAAAACAAAACAACCTCTTTCCGGATATTTGCTAACCATTTTGTCTGTATTACCTTTGTACTTCACCTCTTAGGGCCAGAGGCAGATGATTATTTCTCCACTCATCTCAGATGGCTAATCTTCCATTGTCCTCTTGGAATACCACTCTACTCACTGAGGCCATATTTTTTTTATAGCTAATCGTTACATTGAGAGAGCATATTCAATTTAAACTGTATATTATTAAAATGCAAGCAGCAGTTTTATATCTCTTAGCTTGACACTTGCTTTTTTTTTTTTGTACCGAGGTTCAAACTCATGACCTCACACTTGCCAGGCAGATGCTTTTGCTGCTGAGCTAAATTCCTGGCGCCCAATAACTCCTTTCAAATATTTTTTCTTACTAGTTTTTGTGATTCCCTGGGTCCTTCTTTCAAACTCAACCAACACTTAGGGTTATCTTTGTAAGTTTTTGTTTTCTTCTCTTAGCCTAGCAGACTAGATTATAGAATAAACATTTTTGTTTTAATCAGTTCATCAAATTAATTTTTGTAGACTTCAGGTCTCAGTTCTTCCCTCAAGACACCCTTCCTTAGTGTGTGTTCTGGGCTCTTTCTGTAGCTCTGAATAGACTTTCTTAGGTTTTAGAAAGTTAATTTACCATTTTATTACCATGATTGAGTTTTCCTGGCTTTTGTTTTCTTGGTTCTGATTTTCTGTCTCTGTTATGTTATTGTTAAAATTCTATTAGCATATTGTTCATTTTTATCTTTTTTTTAGCATTAATTTGTTATTCTCTTTAGCCTATTATAGTGTTACTAAAAAATTATCTTCATGATTTTGTCCTTGGACATCAGTCTCTGTTTACAAGATTCTTTCCCAAGATGTCATTTGGTTCTTTTGGAAATTTCATCTCTTTAGAAACTTGTGGCTTATGCTGCACTGGTTGTGCCTAATTCCAGTGTAGTGACAATTGCTTTAACTTGGCTTAAGAGTTCATATATACTCTTTACAGTTTTATAATCATATTTTGGAAAGGATGAAGTTATCATAGATGATGAGGGAAGCTATTTTCTCTGGATTTTACCTGTGAGTAAATTATAAAATGTAAAATGTAGTCAAAAGAGTTATTATTGTGATATACAGCCTCTCTCTCTCTGTCTCTCACAATATATAGAGTATTTAAAATTATAAGCCGGGTGTGGTGGCACATGCCTGTAATCCCAGCACTCCCGAGGCTGAGGCGGGAGGATCATTGCCAGTTTGAGACCTGCCTGGGGCTATGATGTGAGCTCAAGGCCAACCTGAACTGCATAGTGAGACCCTATCTCAAAAAGACCAAAAATAAATAAATGAAAAATTATACACTTTAAACATGCAAAATATATTGCAAATTATGTAAATAAAATTGTTTTAAAATATAGTAGGAAAAATGTGGATTTTAAAAAATTTTTAATTTTTTTACTTTTTATTTTTTGGTACTGGGAATTGAACTTAGGACCTCTTGCTTGCCAGGTAGGTGCTGTCCTGCTGAGCTGTATCTCTGGCAAAATTTGGGTTTTGAAACAAGAGATTTAAATTCTAATCTTTTTCCACTTGGCAGTTTTGAAGTTCTGAGTCTCATTTTTCTTATGAATGACGCTATAGTCACATCATTGGATTGTTATGAGACTAACAGCACAGTTTATATGAAAGGTGGTACCTAGAACATAGTAAGCATCTTGTCTATATGGTAGCTAATTTTTTTGTTTCTTCCTTAAGAAATAGAATTCTTAGCCCAGTGATGGCGAACCTATGGCACACATGCTGCAAGCAGGTTGTTTGTATTATTGAAAACTCTAAAAGGTTTACCATCACTGTCTTACACCATTGAAGTACTGAGAGGGTCTCACTATGCAGTTCAGGCTGGCCCTGAGCTCACTTTGTTGCCCAGGTTGGTCTCAACATACTGACATCATAATTCATACCACAAAGGAATATTTATTGAGTATCTGATAGTATCAGGCACTGCAGTAGAAAAGAATTTAGACATTGATTTTATTTTTGAGGTAGTTTTAGTGTGGCATTTCACCATACTTTGGTAAGTGCTATAGTAGAGATAAACAGTGTCCTGAGAATACTAGGAAAGGAAAACAGTATGACCAGGTCAGTAGAGGTCTGAGTAGATGTTAAGGATCACTTGCTTTTTGTTGTTGTTGTTTGTTTGTTTTTTGTTCTTGTTTTTTGTTTTTTTGAGACAGGGTCTCACTGATATAGTTCAGGCTGTCCTTGAACTTACTATATGGACCAGGCTGGCCTTGAACTCACAGCGATCCTCCTGCCTCAGCCTCCCAAGTGCTGGAATTACAGGTGTGCATCACCAAGTTGGGCTCATACTTCTGTTTTATAAACTCTGATGCAAGAGAAATGCATGCATAAAATGCCAAGCTTAATGAGGACTCAAAGTTTTGTGAGCAGTACTTTTAGATACTTATACTCCTAGGCCTGCCAGAACTTCACAGACTTACAGAGTACAAGTTTACCTAAAAGAAAGTCAAAGATGGTTCCAAAAGAGCAGGCTGGGATTCTAATACAGAACAGATACCACTGATAAAAGCTAAAGAAAAGACATGTGTCTTCTTCAGGCAGTCTCGAAAGCCTTTCTTACGAAAGCAGACTGGATCAAAATCCAAAATTCCAATCAAAATCATTCACAATTAGATTTTAGAGACTCATAACAAGATTTTGGTACAAACTTTGAGGCAGAGCACACAAGGCATTTTCAGCCCTCTTTTAACAAATTTAATATTCGAATTTGTCAGATTAATGATAAGAATGCCAGTGGATCAGCTAATAGGTTATTCAGATGAATTACAACAGAATATTGTCCAAGAACTCTAAAATAATTACCTTAAAAATCCTGTGTTCCTTCAAGTTAAGCAACTTATTCAAAGTGTGACATTTTCTCATACAGTAAATGCATAAAAAATTTAGGTCCTAGAAAAATGTTCCTTAAAAAGCTGAGACATGACAAAATTGTAATATGGTACATTTGATGGGATCTTGGAATAGATAAAGGATATTAGGTAAAAATTCAGAAAATCTGTTTAAAACATGAACTTTAATAACAGTGTATCAATATTGGTTTACAAATTGTAACAAATATATTATACTAACATAAGTAATAGAATAACTGGATTAGAGTATGTGAGAGTACTGTATTATCTTTGCAAATTTTCTCTAAAAGTTCTCTAAAATAAAATGTTTATTAAATTTGGTAATTTCTTGTTAAACCAGGAAGTATTTAATTTAAATTATAGGGTTTTTGTTTATTTGTTTGTTTTGCTTTTTGAAACAGGGTCTCACTTTGTAATTCAGGCTGGTCTTAAACTCACTATGTAGCCTGGGATAGCTTTGAACTTACATTGATTCTCCTGCCTCAGCCTCCCCTGGGCAGGCTGGGATTACAGGCATGCACCATTACGCCCAGCAATTGTAGTGCTTTTTTATACTTGGTATTTTGTTTTATATTCTAGTGACCTGCATTTACAGATGGAGCCCACTTGGGAAAAGTAGGTATCTTAGGGACTTTGCTTTATTAGTAGATTATCAGGTACAGTATTTGAAAGACTATAGTTTTTGGAGTCTGGAGGTAGGCTGAACACTTGGAAGCTTATCCTTATTTACATTGTTTTAGAAGCAAGCTTAATACAATTAGAGAACAGTATGCAGTGATACACGTTTCTGTTGTGTGTAAGAGAGAAGGCTCAATGAGATCAGTAATTAAGAAGGGACTCCAGGCTGAATGTGGTGGCACATGGCCTATAGTCTGAGCACTAGGGAGGCTGAGACAGGAGGATCATTTCGGGTTGGAGGCCAGCCTGAACTACAAAGTGAGTTCAAGGCCAGTCTGAACTGCATGTCTGAAAAAAAAAAAAAAAAAAAAAAAAAAAAAAAGGATTCCTGTAAGGTATTTGGGCCCCTAGGGAAGGATACTCACAAATAGTTGAGGAAGCTGTTCTTTTTTTTTTTTTTTTTTGCAGTTCAGGCTGACCTTGAGCTCACTTTGTTGCCTAGCCTGGTCTCAAACTCCCAAGGATCCTCCTGCCTCAGCCTCCCAAGTGCTGGGATCAGAGGTGTGCACTACCACCACCACCCAACTGAGGAAGCTGTTCTTATATGAACATAATAGGACACGGGACTGGGGGAGTGAATTTCATTTATTATTTTCCTTTTAGTTTGCTCATCCTTATGCTTTGTCAGTGATTTTCCTAGGTTTTTCATTGATTCAACAAATATTTGAATACATATTATGCTTGATAGTATATAATAAACTGTAGGAGCTATAAAAATGTCATAACTGTTTTCTAGAAATTTACAGCTTCATGGGCCAGAGGGAAAGACAAGCCATCACATAAATAAGAAATAGAAGCCAAATAAGAAATACAATACAAGCTGGGGATTTAGCTCAGTGGTATGAGTGCCTGCCTAGCAAGCGCAAGGTTGTAAGTTCGATCCCTGGTACCAAAAAAACAAAACAAAACAAAACAAAACAAAACAGAAAAGAAATACAATACAAAACAAGTTGAATTAAATGTCTTTGGAGGTTCATGGGAAGGGAAAAATCAAAATCAGACTGTGAAAAAAAGTCAGAAAAGGTGTCATAAGGAGTTGATGTGGATAAGATTTTGAAGGTCAGTAGTAATAGCATTTGAGGGGAGGAATGTTGTAGGTAAAGATAAAGGTAGAAACATCTTGGACTTATTTTGGAAGAATCAAGATGAGATTATCTAGTCCAAAGGTCACTGAAAGAGCTGGAATCTTTGACACTTTTTGAGTGAGAGATCTAGAGGGAAAAGGATTTGCTTTTTTATCTGACTTATTTATTAGGTGACAAGTTGAGGTGAGCCAAAACTCTTACTTATAGTTTTCTTTTCTGTAATTGTTAAAACTCAACTGACAAGCTTGTAGGGATCAAGCAAGATGGAAGTTTTTGGCACATTATTATCAATGTGTCAAATTATAATATATGTGTATATGTTATATAATTTGACACATTATAAAATTACTTTAGGGAAATGAAAATAGGCAGAGATATGTAATACCTAATACATTATGGCTACTGCTTTAAATACAGAATGTTTAAGGAGAGGAAAAGAAACATTTGCTTTCTGGGTGGCTGGAAACATGCAGTTGACAGAACTAGAGTGATCATAAGGAAGAAGAGCTGGTTTACTAGGGAAACAGATGAATTCCATTTAGAATAAATAGAGTGAAGTGCTAGTGAAAAAAAGGATGTGTGGGTATGTGTGGTAGACAGTTGAAATGTGACTTGGAGATTGAGAAAGAAGTGAGGCTAGATATACCAGTTGAGATTCACTTATCAGCATTTACTGGAAGCTTATTCAGCACATAAGCTTTGCTATACAGGGAATGTGGCCCCCTAAAATTCATGTTTTGAAGCTTAATTCCATGTCATGTACAGTATTTGGAGATGGAGCCTTTGGGAGGTATGTAATTAGGTGATGAGGGTGGGACACTCATGAATAGGATTAGTGCCCCTGTAAGAACAAAACAAGAGATGATTTCCTTCTCTGCCAGGATATAGTAAAAAGGTATCTGTGTGTGATCAAGGAAGAAGGTTCTCACTTGACATTAAATCTGCTGGCACCTAATCTGGACTTCTCACCCTTCACAACTTGAAAAATGTTTGTTCTTTAAGCCACTCATTTTGTAGTATTTGTTTTGACAGTAGGTACTAAGACAAATTTTGCCAGATTATGAGAAGACTTAATTTCTTGCTCTTAAGATGTTTATAAGCTGGTGAATGAATTTCATTAGAATTATCAGAGGAGGAAGAATAACAATAGCTGATATTTATTGAGTACTTGCTGTGTACTAGGTATGAGTCTAAGTGATTTATGTTTCAACTTGTTTAATCTTTAAAACAACACTCTGAGGTGGCTCTTACTAGCCTTATTTTACCCTCATTTCCAGATAAGATCTCTGAAGCAAAGAGATACTAAGTAATTTTTAAGGTCTCGAGGTAATAAACAGTAGCACCAGATTCAGATGCAAGCATTCTGATTCTTAAGTGTTTCACCCTTACATGATGCTTGTAGCTTATACTATCCAGGTGTGGTGGCATATCTGTAATTATAGCTACTTGAGAGGCTGAGGATGATTAAAGTAACTGTGACCTTGTTTCAAAAAAAAAAACAAACCAATACATACCACCAAAAATAACAACAACAAAACAAAACTAGGCAGGGTGGCACACACCTGTAGTCCTAGCTTTCGTGGAGGCTGAGGCACGTTTGAGCCTACGCCGGATAACTTAGTGAATTAGCAAGACCCTGTTTCAAAAATACAAAAATAAAAAGGAACTGGGAATGTACATCAACGTAAAAGGCATGAGTTCAATACCTAGTACCTCGGCAAAAAAAAAAAAAACACCAAGCTGTGGATGAAACTTGGTGGTAGAGTGCTTGCTTACATGTTCAGTCCCCCAGTACTACCAGAAGAGAAAGAGAAACTTGGTTAGGTGTGCCTAGAAAGTGATACAGATCTTTATCTACATATAGAATAGTGCTTAGGCTTCATTGCAAGTACAATAAGGTCTCCTTCTCTTGATGTTCTGATGAGGAAAGTAAATTATCATATGGTTTATTTAGTACAGGCTGTCAATCTCTTGGTCAGCCATAAACTATGAGTGGGCCTATTTGAATCAAGGTGTTCAATAAAGGAGGAGGTGGTTGAGTCTCCAGCAATAGACAGGATATGTTTGGTTTGGGAGCAGCATAGGATGGTGATGGTAAACCTTTTAGAACTTTCAGTGGTAACAAACAGCTGGCTGTGGCACACATACCATAGATTTGCCACCACTGGCATAGGAGGTCCTTAAGTTACAGTGAATTTATGAATGAAAGACTTGTATGTATTTAAAGTCTGAAGTTGTAGGAAATAATTCATAGAAATCCTGGTTTAAGATGTATAACTGAAGTTGGGTTCAATGGTGCATACCTGCAATCCTAGCTGCTTGGAAGGTTGAGGCAGGAGGATTGCAAATTACACCAACCCGGACAATTTAGCAAGATCTTGTCTCAAAGAAAAAGATTTAAAAAATGGGCCTGGGAATGTAGCTCAGTGTAGAGAACCTCAACATTCAATCCCCAGTATTTTTCTCACACATCATATATATATGCATATGTGTGGCTGAGATGCTTTCAGATAGTTTCTCAAAATAATGGCTTCCATAATGTGTCCACTATGTGCTAGGTACCTAGACTAAATACTAGGTGTGTTCCTGGGCTTTAGTGGAACATTTTGTATTTTTAACATGTGAACTTATACCAGAACTTGATTATAATGCCTGTTAAAAGAAGTATTAGTTTAAAATTATAGTATGTCTGACACAATAAGGCAAAAGTTACAATCATAGCTAGAATAAATACTATCTGCATTTATTATGTTAAAGTAGATTTTTTTTGTATTGAAAAAGTTAAACTTAATTTTAAAAAATTACTTTGGTACACACCTGTAATTCCAGTACTCTGGGTGGCTGAGACAAGATGATCACGAATTCAAGCCCAGCCTGAGCAACTTGGCAGCTTAGGCCCCATCTCAAAATAAAAAAATGTAGCTCAGTGTGAAGGCCATGCCTTCCATCCCTAGTGAGGGCTAGGGAGTTGTTCGATGTGTGTAGTCATTTTTAATTTAAATGAGAACCAAATTTGCCTTTGGTGAAATGCTTATGTGCTGATGTTATTATTTTAGTAAGAATATTTATCTCACCATGGAAAAACTGTATCTTTTAGTACACTCTTATATTCTAATTAAGTTAACTACCTGCCAGGTACTAAGTTGCTTAAACCTAAGTAGGAACCTGTAACAAGGAAGATCTAGTGTGAGAGTGTATGTTTAGTTTGGCTTCTGGAATTAGGATGCTTCAGTTGAAGTCTTTATCACTTACAGTTTATTCTTTAGTAACTCTTTATGCCTCAACCTCAATTTGTTAATCTCTAAAATACAGATAATTACACTAACTTGACTACAGTGCTTGATGTACACTTGCACATAGTAAATATTTGATATTATACAGCATCTGTATGTTTCCTAGTAAAATTACATTTTATTAAATGTACATTTTAAATGGAGCTTTTACTTTAGCAGCATTAGAAAATACTTCCTTGTCAATAAATATTTTTACATGATTTTTGATGTCTGTAATATTGCAATGTGCTGTTAATAACAGTTTCATTATTATCACAAAAGATTATAGCTGATATTTTTGCTCATTACAGTTATGTGAAAAAACTCTTAAATGTGAATATTTGTGTAGTGCTATTTTAAGCAACAATAAACCACATACATGTAAAATTATGTGCAAATTTTCTATAGAAATTAAATTTCAGTTCATTTTAGGAGTTGAGGTAGAGGTTGTTTCTTAGAGCAGAAAGATCTAATCTGTTTTTGCCAGCAGTCAGGAATTGTACACATTAATAGCTATTTTTAAATCACTGGGCCATCTTCTTAAGGTTTGTGTAGAAATGTTACCCTGGACTTCAGTTTTATTTAAGTTCAATGAAACACAGAGAAGTTTACTCTGTTCAGAAATAGTCTACACAGCTGGGGATCAGCTCAATGGCACAGTGCTTCCCTGGCAAGCGTGAAGTCGTAAGTTTTGATTCCTGTACTGCCCCCTCCCACCAAAAAAAAGAGAAAAAAGAAAAATAGTCTACACAGTTTTAGAGTTGTAGGAACAGTATTATAATGTGTGTGTGTGTGTGTGTGTGTGTGTGTGTGTGTGTGTGTAGGGCAAAGGAAGCCCCCCACCCCATTTTCTCTCAAGCAGTCTCATTCCAATCAGCAGTGTAAGTGGAATGCAGCTCCAGTCTGGAGGAGGAAGGTAAATTTTTCGCAAGAACATACTGAGCAGTTGGGGCTTTATTCACATGAAATGTAGGCCGCCATTCACTGTGATTACAACTCAGTAAGAACACATGGCATTCTATTGCTAAAGCTGAGATTTACTCTATTATTACATGCCATGTTACATATGGGTATGTCTTTTCCAACTAAAAGAAATTACTGACTTAACTGAAAGTGGTAATATTTATTGTCAGTTGTACCTCTGCAAGTGGTTTTCTTCAGTTGCTGCATTGACTGAAATACACGAAAGGAGATTTTTGTAAAATTTAAAATATTTTTGAGAAAAAAAAACAACAAAAGGCATTTGGGCACAATATTTGAATTATACCTGACCTGTGAGCTCTGAGGGCAAAGGGTCATGTCTTATTTATTATATTAATTGATTGATTGCAAACAAGGTCTTTCAGTGTAGCCTAGGCTGATCTGGAATTTGTAATACTCGTCCTTTAGCATCGTCAGTGCTGGGATTACAATTGCATACCACCATGCCTAGTATATCAGTTAGGGTTAACTAGAGGAACAAAATATATATATTGTGAACGATTTACAGGGTTGGTGTACAGTGGCCACTTGCAGGTATGGAAGAATGCAAAAGAGCTGTCTATATGCTGGAGATCTTAAGGATCCAGTCAAGGTGGCCTGGACCTCACTGCAGAATTCTGTGAGTTGGTATCAGAAAGCCAAAGGGTTTATACTGGAAGACTGAGGAGTCTGCACTGGAAGCCTGGAGATAGACATTCAGAGGTGAAGGTGAGGACTGGACCTCCTCTGAAGAAGCAGAAGCGAGACTTTCTTCCTCTTTCCCTGTTTGTTCTACCCAGGCTACAAGCCAGTTGGTTGGTGCCACCCCATCCAGGGTGGGTCTTCCGTCTTCAGTAAGTCAGTCATCCAGACACACCCAGAACTGTACTAAAGCAATCTGCTGCTGGTGTTTCTCATTTAGTTTGACACTACAATTAAATATCATACCCAGTTCTATTTATCTTTGTACCTGTGGAATGTGTCATGGCACTTGACACAAATTGAGGGCTCAGGAACTATTTATTATATGAAAGAATGAATGATGTGGATGGTGGTCATTTCACCTTAGTTTATTTTGATAATCTCTAATCATGTCAGACCATTTATCTCCAGAAGAGGCAAATAGAATAACTAGAACAAGCTAGTTTTGGGAGTATAAAGATGACGAGAACTGCTTTGAAGGAATTTGAGAAGGATTGTAATATGATACAAGCAGAGTACTAAACTTAACTATGTTTGAGAAACCCTGTCTGTGACATATTTTAAATAAGAAGAAATGGCAAAATTTCATGTCAGAATTTATTGATTATATGAGGATTGGTAATTTATCTTTTATATAAGAAGTCTCTCTTAAATGAAATTAAATTATTTTGGAGTCTGTTTCACTCATTCAACAAATACTGATTCAGAACCCATCAGATGCCAGGGACAATATGTGGTTGGTATTGGGGATACAGAGAGATGAGGGAGACATGATTTGACTGTATGGAGCTACCTCCATAGTTACAAGCAACACCATAGACTTAAACAATTATGATAAAATGTGATAAGGGCTTTTTGGTAAGTGTAGGCTTCTGTGAAAATACAAGTGGGGAGTGGTTGAGAGAAACACTCTAAAATGCTTCCTTCCCTTTTTTTTTTAAAAAAGTATTATTGGTATGCTTTGATATATATATATCACATTCATCATAGGGAATTTGTACCTGTACATAACATATCTTGATTCTTTTTTTCCCCATTCCTCTTCCCTTTCAATCTTTCTTCCCTTCCTTATTTACAAAAGCTTTTCCATTTTTTTCTTTCTATTCTTTTTTTGCACCCCCCCCCCGCCGCCGCCTAGTTGTTCTCAAACTCACAACCATCCTCTATCCTCAGCCTCCCAAGTGCTGGGATAACAGGCATGCGCCACCATTCCTGGCTCCCCTTTCAGTTTCTTACACAAGAGAAACAACTTGACATTTAAACATGTGTGTCCTATTTATTTCGTTTAAAAGTATGGTCTCAAAGTATATCCATTTACCTAGAAATGCTTCAGATTTATCCTTCTTTATGGCAGAGTAGTACTCCATTGTGTGTAAAACCCACATCTTTATCCACTTATCTTTTGGTGGGCATTTGAGTTGTTTCTAAGATTTAGCTATTACAAATTGTGCTGCTATAGACACAGGTATGCATATGTCACTGTAGTATGAACCTTTTAACTCTTGAGATTTCAAGAAAGGGAATGGAACCTCTAGTTTTAGTTTTTTGAGGAATCTCCATACTGATGTCCACAGTGGTGCAGCAATCTACACTCCCACCAACAGTGGAAAAAGGTTCCTTTTTTCCCACAGCCCCACCAGCATTTGTTACTGATTTCTTTTTTTTTCTTCAGTCAGATTTTATTGGTAAATTTTAGATACATATAGTGATCACATTTATCAGAGAGAATTTGTACCTGTACGGGATAGAACTCGATTATTTTTTTTCCATTCCTTTACTCTCTCTTCAATCCATCCTCTCCTCCCCATTTACCAAAATTGCGTTTCCATTTTTCTTTCTTTTTGTACTTTTTTTAAAACTTTATTTCTTGATGATAGCCATTCTTTCAGGAATGAGATGGAATCTGTGTTGTTCTAATTTGCATTTCTTGAATGACCAGTGATGGTGAACATTTTTCATGTATTTATTTGCCATTTGTACTTTTTTTTTTTCCTCCTCTCTTTTCTTTGTCTGAGACAGTCTTGCTATGTAGTTCAGGCTAGCCTTGAACTCACTATGGAGCTCAGAGTGGCCTTAAACTCAGGGAAATCCCCCTGCCTCAGCCTCCTGAGTGCTGAGATTATAGGCATGCACCACCATGCCCTGCTGCTGTTCATACTTCTTCATCTGAGAAGCATCTATTCACTTGTAATCCCAGCACTTGGGAGGTTGTGGTAGGAAGATCTGGAGTTTGAGGCCAATCTGGGCTATGTAGAGAGAACCCATCTCGAAAAACTGAAACAAGCAAACAAAAAAGAACGAGGTAAAAAGAAATGGAAGGGACACATCCCCCAATGCTATTTTTTTTTTTTAAACTGAGGATGGAACCCAAGGCCTTTGCACTGAGCTACATTGTCAGCTCTTTTTTGAAAATTTTTTAGCCGGTGTATTGCTAAGTCACTAAGTTTCCAGAATGAACTCCAATTTTCAGTCTTTTGCCTAAGCCTTTGAGTGCTAGGCTTACAGGCTTGTAACAAAATAATGGATTACAGGTGTGTGAAACCTTGGCCACCCCCCCTCTTTTTTTTGGTACTGGGAATAGAACTCGGGACCTTATGCTTGCTTGGCACCCTTCTTGGATATAAAGATGTATTCAGCTTTTTAGAAAGATCGCTCTGGGTCCAGTGTGGAGAACTGGGGCGGGGTGGGGGTGGGGGATGAGGTTTGAAGCAGGGAACTAATTAGGAGGCTGTTGTAATTATCTTGACAGTAATTCATAATGACTTGACCCAAGGTGGTGGCGCTAGTAGTAGAGAGAAGGGGACAGATAAGTATGTTTTCACAGATAGAATTGGTAGTTAGTTACCTAAAGGTCAAAGAGAGACATTGATAGTGAAGGTTGCTATGAAGTTTCTGACTTGGGCAGTAGAGTGGAAAGCAAGACCTTTAATTTAAAGAAAATAAACTGGAAAAAACAAGTTGGAGGCAAAGGGAATATGGTGATTACATTTTGGAAGCATATTTAGTTTTGTGGACATGAATTTTAGCAGGGAACTAAGAGTTGAATTTTGCAGACTTGGTATCAGAACTATAAAGACCTGAGAGAACATATGAGAAAGTACTTCTTAAAAATTTATATTTTGAGAGGAAGAGTTTTGTGAATACATTAGACTATAGACTCTCTCTCAAGAAAGATGTGTTTTCTTTACAGAAAAATACACATACTGATAGCAATTTACACATAATTTCAGAGTTTACAAAGATACGCATCTGTAAACCTAAAGTTATAGAGTGAAAGAGGAGGACCTAGGGCAAAAAACAAAACAAAACAACAACAACAGAAACCCTAAAGAACCTCAGCTTTTATGAATGTAGTATAAGAAGATCTGGCAGAGAAGACGTGGAATGAGCTTTATGCCCTGTATGAATGTGCTGTTAAACAGATCCGTTGGGTATCTTTGATAGTGATGTCACTAGGACTTTGGCAAAGCAGATTAGGGGCTGTGGTAGATCAAGGAATTAGTAGGAAGTAAAGAAGTGGAGTTGGAAAGTACTGTTGACAGTTCTTTAAGTTTAATTATGTAGAAGAAGAGATACTGGGGGAAGTTTGCATAGGATTTGAGTAGGTTTAAATGCTAACAAGGTGTTAAGAGGAAGAGACAAGCTAAAGGAGTATATGGTGGCTCTCAAGGTCCCTCACCTTGCAGTAGGTGAGATGGGAGATCCAGAACACAGGTGGAAGGATAGTCTTAGACAGGAGAGCAGATACTGTAAGTAGGAAAGGAGAAGGAGGAGGATGAGAGGGAGATGGGGGATGGCGAGGAGAAGAAGAATTCTCCTATTTTTCTATTTCTTTGAAGTTGGTTGTGAAACCATTTCACATCATGAATCATAGGATGGATTGTGGTTTAAAAACATCATTATTTCATTAATACTGAAAATTGTAATTTGGATTTGTGTGTGTGTTATATGTGTTGATTTTTTTTTTCCCTTTTTCCTTAAGACAGGGTCTCACTATGCAATTTAGGCTGAACTCACTATGGAGCCAAGGTTGGCCTTGAACTTGCAGTGATCTTCCTGCCTCAGCCTCCTGAGTGCTGGGGTTACAGGCATGCGCCACCACAGCTGGCTGGATTGATCTTGAATAGTTAGTTTATATGATGATAAAAGGTGAAAGAGGTGTTTTTCTAAATCTCTTTTATGATTTGGTATTCTTTGTTGTGGTCCTGGTTTCCTTTTCTTTTCTTTTCTCTTTTTTTTTTTGTCTTTTTGAGATAGGGTCTCACTGTGTAGTTCAGACTGGTCTTGAATTCACTTTGTAGCCCAGGCTGGTCTCAAACTTGCAATGATCCTCCTGCCTCAGCCTCACTAGTGCTGGGATTGCAGGCATGTGTCACCACGCCCAGTGGTCCTGCTTTTCATGTTGAATTTTTTTTGGGTTTAAAAACAGAACTGTCTAAGACATGGACTAACGGGACTCAGACTAGTATCAGCACCTTGTGCTTACTTAATAAATCTATTCCTTTGTGGTATGTCTTCTGAAGAATTTTTATTTGAACTTCTAAAATAATTTATTATATCTATATTTACTCCCAATTTTATGTTAAATGAGTTTTTAATGCACTGTACTCCCAATCATTGTAACTTTTATCAGACCATTAAAACTGAGAAATAGAAGTTAGGCAAATATTACATTCATTATTTTATAGATATAATTACATATAAAAATGTGTCCTTCCCTTCACTTATCAAGATTGAGAAAGTTTATGATTCTATATAAGTCATAATTTTATGTATGTATGTATGTATGTATGTACCGGGAATCAAACTCAGGACCTTGCGCTTGCCAGGCAGGTGGTCTGCCACTGAGCTGTATTTCTGGTCCACATAAGTTATAATTTTGGAAATGCAATGTATTTACATACTATAAAATGTATCTTTTTAAAATGGGCAATTTAGTGGGGGTTTTTTTCAGTATACTCACAGATTGTAGATATATCCATGTAAGTAAGAATTTAGAGCAAAGTAGCTCAAATTTGGGATATCTAACTTTTTAAAGGACAAATTGATCCATTTTATCATTGAGCTAATGATTTAAGGGAAGGTAATGTATCTCTATAAAGTTTCTGTGGCATTTAGAGAACAGAATACTTTTTTAAAAAAACTCATCTATATCAGGAAAACTTTACCTTATTTTTGTTCCTTTTCAGTATAAAATTATTTCATTCCTAAAATAGTCTGAATTTATATATCCTCTCCTAGAACTATTTTTTTCTGCTGGGTTTCTCTTGGATCATGATGGTAGGTAGATAGGAATTCATTGGGTCCTGATTAGACAATCAGATTTATACACTTTCTTGCTGTCAGCGTTTATTTGTAATCATTGTTAAAGTTGTCATCATTGATGTTCAGCTGTATTTTGTTTGCTGGCTGGTGTTTAGTCAAAGTTTATGATCATATTTCATACCTTGCCGTATAGTTAGAACTTAATTACTCATGCATTTTGAGTGGTTTAAAATGAAACAATGATATCTTACCATTTTATTTTAATTTTTCCCATGTATTTTTTGTTTTACAGTACTCTGTGCAAAAAACTTGGTGAAAAAGGATTTTTTCCGTAAGTAAATTAACTTTAAATATAAATCTTGTATATCTTGTGTAGATTGTTTTTGGACATTTTCAGAATTGTCAGGTTTAGGGATTTCTAAATTCAGAAATATATTGTTATTTTATGAATGCTTTGGTTTAGGTCCTTTGGATATTACATTTTTCTGAGGAATTTTTTTAGTCTTAGCCTCTTTCCCTTTATCCCTCCTGCATATTTACATGAGTGTGTGTATATGCAGATACATGTAATATATATGGAAGTTGTGCATACTATTAGATTTCTAGAAAAGGTTTAAGAAAATATCTTGCAAAATACCATTTTAAAGCACTTTATAGGAAATTTTATCCTTATATTCAGTATTCATTGAAAGAAAAGCCACTGAGGTCACTTGGAATTTGTGTACTTGTAGGAAAGAAATCTCTGCCACATTTGATTGTAAGTGCACTTGTGTCTCAAATTCCAGAGATGCTTGGTAATAGTATCTACTGTCTGTTTATCAATTGATTGTGAAATTTTTTTTGTGGCTTTATTTAAGCTTAAATTTTGTGAAAGATAGTTGGGAAGTACCATGTGTTGAAAATCTTAACCTTAATACTTTACAATAGCTTTAAATTATTAAAAATTACATAATTTTTATTAAAAACTTTTCAGTCAACAAAATTTTATATGTAGAATATATAAACCTAGAAATGGAGATTATTTTAAAATTCAGATCCTACCATGCAGCAAAACACCTGCCGCTTTCTGATTTACTTTGACATCAATTTTCAAGGATTTGATTGAGATAATAAGCTCTTGATATATTTTAAAATCATACTTAATTCATTCCTTTTGAAATTTTATTATTTCTCATCTTCCTAGAGTAGGACCTGAATTAAAGTTTAAAAAATAATTTTTTTTCCCCGTCTTTTTGAGACAAGGTCTCACTGTGCTCTTCAGGCTGACCTTGAACTCACTTTGTAGCCCAGGTTGGTCTCAAACGTGCAAGGATCTTCCTGCCTCAGCCTCCTGAGTGCTGGGATTATGGGTGCGCACCACCACACCCAGTTAAAAATAACAATCCTATAAAATTATAAGTTGTTAGGTTATTTTTGTGCATATGTGGGAAAACTGTTAAAGAGGATAATTTGAAACATAGGAAGAAAATTGCAAGCATTCTTCAGTGTATGTACTATGTGCCCTCTATCCCCACAAATATATCATCACAGTAGGAGAGAACCCAGTGGCAGTAGAGCTCCCTGTCTCTCCCTGCTGCCATCAATTTTTATTATCTTTCATGGTGCTGCTCAAACACCCTGTCACTAAAAACCAAGGTATACTTTTTTCCCCACTCTTTTTAAGGTTCATTCGTGGTCGGATTTATCCTAGTGGAACTGCAAATTGGCAGATAAGATTAGATAGGCTGATGACAAGGAGAAAAGAGAGAGAAGTGAGTAGTCTAACATCGACTTTGGTACCTTCCAAGATACCTGTTGTGATTTTGAAGATAAGATCTTCAGCTTTGTCTCTCAACCTTTGGCTAATTCTTTTCCTTTCTCTATCTCAAGACACAGCTTCTCCAATAAAATATCCAGATATTCTTGTCTTAGTTTTCCTAAGAAATCTAGAGGAATCTTACATTAATTCTTTGTAAGCCTCTTTTTGTGTCCTTAAATTGTAGGTGAAAGAAGGAAATCTTTTCACTTTTTCATTGGTGTAGATAATAAAAATTGATAAAAAAAAAGTTAGTATAAGTTAGTGTTAAGGATAAGAAGAGTGGGGGAAGTTGTAATTATCTTTAAAACTCAGAATGGCAGATACAGCTGGGCCTGGTGGCGCACGCCCGTAATCCCAGCACTTGGGAGGCTGAGACAGGAGGATCTTTTGCAAGTTCGAGACCAGCCTGTGCTACAAAGTGAGCTTAAGGCCAGTCTGAATAGTGAGACCTTGTCTCAAAAAAACAAGGGCTGGGGATTTAACTCAGTGGCCTAAGCGCCTGCCTGGCAAGCGCAAGGTTGGGAGTTTGATCCCTGGTGCCACACACACACACACACACAAAAAAAAAAAAAAAAAAAGAATGGCAGATACCTGCTGGCCTGGAAGGGAAGCAGCAAAGCCAATCCTCAGCATTCAGAAGGCAGTAGTCACCCAGGGATGGATACAGGTTCACACTGGCTACTGTTCTAAATTCCTGTTGTAGTAGATTCGCATCTGTACTTTCAGGTGTTTTGTACCTAATCGTAAGTTGAGATTTACCACACTGATTTCAGAGAAATATAATAGTTTCTATGCTTTAAATTTGAGTATATGTTTATTGATCAGAGTACAGTTACTAATAGTAAAATATTGTTAACTTTTGTGACTTAGTCTAAATTATGTTGTATGAGAAAAGTAAATTTTAATGTGGAACATTACTATACAATGATGAAATAGATATATATTTATTTTGTTACAGGAAAAAATTCTGCCATGTGCTGTGTTTTGTAGGGTAATTTATCTGTGAGATAATAACTATTCTAAGACATTATCCTTGCTTAGGGAAGTTTTGTTGGCTTACATGTTGAAACTATTTTCAAGTCTGCTAGCTTTAAAAAACAAGTCACTCCTCCTTTCCCCCCAAATTTCAGTAGGAAAATGGTCAATCGTGAAGTAGTAGGTTAAAAATTTTATAGTGAGCATCCAACATGTGGATTCTCCCATTAATTTTTGTCACATACGGTACATTTATTTAATCATTATTAGTGTTTTCTGTAAAGACTGTTTTTATTAGTATCAGAATTTTTCTCTTTAATACAACATTAAAAAGAAAAGATTTATGGCTAGGTGTGGTTGTACATGCCTGTAATACCAGCACTCTGGGAGTCTAAGGCAGTAGGATCACAATTTTGAGCTTCCTATGCAGTTAGTGATTTAGTGAGACTCTGTCTCAAAAATAAAAAAATTAAGAAAGGGTCAGGGTATAGCTCAATGTGAAGGCCTTGGGTTCAATCCCCAAACCTCCCTGCTCTCCCCATACAAAGATTTATTTTTAAGACAGTGTATTAAAGTATTTTATAGAGGCTGGATCAGTCAGTCAATCAATGTAAGTCAGTTGAATTTTTTCACCATTTAATCCAAAATAAAGCTTTATTTTCTTTGGAAAGTAACTCAATTTTAAGTTAAAATTATTATTTCAGTATTACTTGTAGTTAAATACATTTGTGTAAAAAGGAGGTTTTTTTTTTTTTTGATACTGGGAATCGAACTCAGGACCTCACACTTGCCAGGCGGGTGCTACACTGCTGAACTATATCCCTGGCAAATGAGGTTCTTGAGCCTAAGATACTGATCTGACTTGTAAGTGATAGGAAGAATTGAGAAATTTTTGAAGTACAGAAAACACTTTAGCCACTTTATCTTTACCACTAGAGGTCTCACTAGCTTTAGAAAACTGTAGTTTTTCACATTAGAGTAATTTAGACCTTAAATTTTTTGTGGACCAGCGTAATCAGTTTAAGTTGCAACCCAGGTATTTTTTTTGTTAAGATACAGAGATTATATTTTGGTTTGTTGTGTCACTTAACAGAAGAAAAGTAGGAAATGGGGACTTAGACTTTCCTACTGTATGAAGGATTTGGAAGACACACCTGGATGTTTGTATGAAAAGTTTTTCTTAAGCTCTTAATTTTTTTTCTTTCTTGCAATATTGGGGATTGACTCCAGGGCCTTTGTACCAAACCATGTCTCCAGCGTTTTTTTTTTTGAGACAGGGACTAAATTACCCTGGGTGGTTCGCACTTGTGATCCTCCTTTCTCAAGTCTCCCACAGTACTGGGGTTACAAGTTTGCATCACAATGCCCAGGTAATCCTTAATTCTTTAACTAGTTGAATAATACCCCAAAGAGGAAACTAGAAATGTGATTTTTGTTTTTGCTTAATGCATACATTTATATGTTTATTTATTTAGATAGTAAAATCAAGAGAACAATATAGAGTGGATTCATCTCAGGAGAAAATACTTTCAATGTTATTGAAGGAAAAGGTAAAAAACTCTGCAATTAAGCACATTTACAGATTCTTAGGAGTTATTGAAATAACATGAATAGCACTAAACTTCAAGAACAGTACAGTTAAGTAGATTTGATACCCTAACTTACTAATTTTCTTTAAAATTTATTAATTAAATGTCTTACTTAGTTGAAGGAAGACAGAATCATGGACTTGAGGTACTGGATAGGCAGTTTCTGGCTGTTCTTGAATCTTGGCCAATTAGCATCTTGACTTCTAGCATCTAAGTTTTCGTTTTTTGTTTCTTTAGTGTTTTTAGTCCTGCCTTCTCCTGACTTGTATGTTTTGTCAGAAGGACCACTATTGCCGGGTATAGTGACACACGTCTGTAATCCTAGCTAGCACTTGGGAGGCTGAGATAGGATTGCTGCAAGTTCAAGGCCAGCCTGAACTATATAGAGAGGCCTTGTCTCAAAAAATAAAATAAACAAACAAAAAGGACCACTATTGCTTTGGGCAGGAAAAAAACTACTGTGCCATCTTTGACACTGGTTTCTTATTAATTTTTATTAAACTTTTCAGAGTGGCATTTCCTTTCCCTTTTCTTGTGAGTTCCCTAATTCTTTGTCTTCTCATCCTACTCTTGGATTATGTCTTTGTTACTTTTCTCATGGCTGAGACAAAATACCTGACACCCAAAGTTAAAGGAGGAAAGTTTTTTTTTCAGTTCACAGGTTGTAGAGGTTTCAGTTCACAGTTAGCTGGCTTCAAGACAGGGTGGCATGGCAGAGGGGCATCCCAGAGGAGAAACAGTCCCTGGAGGCAGAAGACAGCAAACTATGAGCGACAAGTGATAAGTTACCACACTGACCCTCTTTCTGTCCTTTATGTTTTATCAAGGTTACCCACCCTTAGCACAGGTAGCACTCACACCCAGAGTGGGGCATCTTTAATCCTAACTAGAACTACACCAAACCAGTCATCAGACTGATTTAGTAATCACATGCCTTTAACCCCAGCATCGCATGTTCTAGATCCAGCCACCTTTGAAAAAAACCCCACCTGTGATCACATGAGACTTTGTGAAGGACATCCAAACTCAAGACATAACAGTAACAGTTTTATAGTGTGCTCCATGCTGGTAGCCTTTTCTTTTCTTAGTCTACCCTAAATGCCACTAGGAGGAAAACATGGCTGTAAATATAGTTCAAGAGCCTGTAATGGCTCCCTGAGATTTACCTAATCATTCCAAACCTATTATCTGAACTTTTAAGCCTTTTTTTTTTTCTATAACTACTTTTTTTTGGTACCAGGAATCAAACTCAGGACCTTGAGGTTGCCAGGCAGGCACTTATACCACCTCCCCAGCCCTTCTAAGCCTCTCTTACTGGATCAGTCCTATCTATCTAGCAGTATTTAATTTTGTACCATATCACAAACAGTTTGGTTAGTTTCTTCAGTGCCCTTCAAATATTATCCTTGTCACCTTGGTGCTCTTATTATTAGGAAGGTCTTCCTTTACCTGTTTGTCTTTTAAAGCCCAGATGAGTCTCATACTTTTTTTTTCCTTACAGTTCAAAATGTTCTTGTGGTTTTCATAGCTCATCTATTTACTGTTGAACTACAAGGTATGTAAGTGGGAGGTATACAGCGTAGTTATTGGGAATATGAAGTCTAGATCTAGCCAGCGTGTGCTTGAGTTTAAAATCTAAACTTAGATCCTGGCTGTGCCACTTACTAATGTGTGACCTTAGCTAATTAACCCTTTTGTATATCAGTTTCCTTGTAAAATAGGCCTAATGCCTATTTTAATGCTACCTCATAGGGTTGGTTATTGTGAGGATTAAACATATATGTAAAGCATGTGGAATAGTACTCTATATAGTGTTTTTTAAGTGTTTGCTATTTCATTCAGTATAGCCAAGCATTGTATATTCTCAGTCCCTCCCCCCATTATAATCTCCACAACTAGACAGTGTCTTAGTTACTTCCCTTGTCACTGAGATAAAATACCCAACATCTACAACTTAGAGGAGAATTTATTTTGGCTCATAGTTATAGTCCTTGGTCAGCTGGCTGTAAAGCAGAAATGGTATAGTGGAAAGTTCTGGCAAAGGAAAACTGCTCGTGTCATGGTGACCAAGAAGGAGAGAGAGAAAAGGGAGAAACCAAAGTAGCAGATAAACCCTCCGAGGTCAACTCCCCAGTGACTGCCAGGTCCCACCTCCTAAGAGCAAGTCAACCGTGAACACTTTAGTGGACTAATCAACTCATGAGTAGTGCCTCCATGATCCAATCACTTTCCAAACACATGAGACTTTTGGGGGATAATCCAGACCTAAACTAAAACAAATAGTCTTTTATAGCAGAGTATTACATTTTTGGTTCAATCTCTCATCACTCATGCAGGTTACTCAGAAAAACTTGTTGGCTAGTTTGATTTCTCTGTAACCCATGGGTTTTGCTTTTTTTGGTGGTTATTTATTTTTAAATTTTTATTTTTAGTGTATGTTTGTAGTATATAATGGTTGCATTTATCATAGAAAGTTGGTACATGCACATAATACATAGTTCATCTGTCTGTGTGAAAACCTACATTTAATAAGCTCTTTAGGAAGCCAAGTGTGGTGGTGCATACCTGTAATTCCAGTATTTGGGAGGGTGAGGCAGGATAATTATCAAGAATTTGAGGACAGCCTGGGTTACACAGTGAATCCAAGGCCAACCTGAGCTACATAGTGAGAACCTGTCTCAGGGAAAAAAACAAGAAAAAACAAGCAAGCAAACAAACCTCTTTAAAGGCTGTACTAAGGGAGCTATTTGGCAAGAGAGCCATGAATGTTGTTTATCTTTCTGAGGTGATAGGTATGGAAACAATCCTTAAAAACTTCTATAGTATGACAGTATCTTTAAACTGAAAATATTTTGAGGCAGGAAAAACAGCAACAATAGTTTTCTGGTATTTAATGTGGAAATAAGTTTGTTTTTTTTTTTTCTTTTTCTTTTGCAAGGGTCTTGCTGTGTGGTCCAGGCTGGCCTGGACTCACTGTGTAGTCCAGGCTGGCCTTGAACTCACAGTGATCCTCCTGCCTCAGCCTTCCAAGTTCTGGGATTACAGGTGCGCATGTGGAAGTAACTTTGATTTTTGGTTTAAAACAGACCATTTTTCATTTATACTTAAATGTTTAACTTTTTGAAAAGTAAAGAATGGAATAATTTTTGTAGCAGATGGTAATCTTTATGTAATTAATCTATGTTATATGTCAAAATATTCCTTAACTAAAAAAAGAAAATCTCCTTATTTTCACAGGACTTCCTGATCCATTTGCTAAGGTGGTGGTTGATGGATCCGGCCAATGCCATTCTACAGATACTGTGAAGAATACACTCGATCCAAAGTGGAATCAGCATTATGACCTGTAGGTTTAAATGATTAATTTGAGATCAAATACAGAATTAATACTATTTGATATAATCTCTGAAAAGAATCTCAGAAAATTATCTGAATTTTTATCTGTGGTATAATTTGATCTTCACAGAAGGGATGCAACACCCATTGGAAAGGTATTTGGCATGTTGATCCCTGATTTTGGAAGATGGTTCTAAGAACAAAATTAAACTGACTGACAATATGGAGCAGTCCTCCCTTGCCAATGAAAGAAAGGTTAATTTACTTTAGATCAGTTACTAGCATAAAAGTAGAAATCAATTGCTTCTATGTAGATGGTGTCTTTCTTTATATTTTAATTACAGTAGTATATGACTTCTCTATAGGTTTGTTTATTCAGGTATTTCTTCTGTTTATAGATATTTTGTTTATTTTATATCACCTCAGTCATTTTTGTTTTTAGTTTTAGATGTTTTAAAATTTCCTACCTGAGAAGATGATTCAGCTTTTAAAATTATTACCCCTACCTTCCCCTGCCCCAGAACACTAGCTCCTATGCCTTCTTTTCTCCCAGTCCTTCAGTATAAATGAACTTCTTTAGTGAAATCATTATTCCATGTTTATATGATTATGATTATGAAAGTATTCAGAGATTGATTACGTGGTACACAGGAACTACTTTTTCTTCCTTGACAACTGTTGTTTCTCAAGTTATACCTGCCATTTGTTTGATTTTTTATTCATCTCAGTAATTCCCATCTCTCTTATGGAACCATACATTGTTTTGTCAGGTATTCCATTGGCTTTTTCTTCTTGGAGACATCCCTCTTGAAGTCTGTGTTTTCTTGCTTCAGTTTGGCTTGATGGTTCTCTTATGACGTGCTTTGTAGTCTTCCTGGGACTTCCCTTTGTCATTAGGTTAGGAGCTTTGTTTGTCTCTCAATGACAACTACTATTGTTTCCCCTGCTGCTGCTGCTTTTCTCTGTGAAGTTTATCTTCCATTGTCATTTTGAGAAAGTAGAAAGATGGAAAACATTTTTTGAGATCTTATCCAAAAATATATTTTGTATTCTTGCTTAACAGATAGTTTGAATAGAGACTTTAAGATGAAATATCGCTTTCTCCACAAGTTTTACGTACATTGCTTTATTATCTTCTAGGTCTACATAAGCATCAGTAGAAATATAAGCTGAGAGTGTTGGTACATGCCTGCAATTTCTGTACTTTGAGAGGCTTAGGGAGGCAGGAAGATCTAAAGTTTGAGCCCAGATCCAGCAGCTTAGTAACTTAGTGAGACTGTATTTCAAAATAAAAAATACAGAAGACACTAGAATATAGTTCAGTGTAGAGGCCCTGGGTTCAACCCCCCAGTACTGGGGGGGGGCGGGGAATCCGAGCCACAAGTTGAAACATATCTTTAATTTTATAATTTTCAGTTACCACGTTTTAAAAACGTAAAGAAACAGGTGAAATTAAATATAATCTAATTTAGTGTATCTAAAATATTGTCATTTCAGCATGTAACCTAAATAAAGTATTTAATTCTTTCATCGTATACTAAGTCTTTGAAATCAGGGTTATTTTATACATAGAGCTCACCTCCATATGGACTAGCCACATTGGAAATAGTAGTTTTGTGTGGCTGATGGCTGCCATTCTGGACAGTGTAGAATAGTTTTGTGTTGCTGATGGCAGTTGTGGTCTTTCATGATTGTTTTTCAGATAGAATGTTTTAGTGTATTTTCTCTGTTCCTTTCTTGCTAAATCTTATTTTTCTTTTAAAAATTATAGCCATCCTAGTAGTTATCAGTTGGTACCTCATCATGGTCTTGATTTACGCTTCTCTAATGAATAATGATGTTGAACATTTTTCATGTGCTTGTTAGGTTTTATTTTATAGTTAATATTAATTTTTTATTGGACTTTTTTCTCTTGCTTGTTTCCAAGGTGGTAGAGAAAAGATCAGGGAAATACTCTGGATCATTTTGTAAAATCTTCACTTTAATTTACTAAAGCTACAAAATTTAATAATTATATTTTAACCAAAAGTTTTGAATGCGCGTATCTTTATTTATTTTTTATTGAGGAAGGATTTCACTGTGTAGTTTCGACTAGCCTTGAACTCACTATGTAGCCCAGGCTGACCTGTACTCGTGGCAGTCCTCCTGCCTCAGCCTCCTAAGAGCTGGGGTTACACGCATTTGGCCCTTCACCTGGCTATATGTATGTTTTTTTATGTGATAATACTGTATTCTCCTGTAGAGGTAGCCTTATGATATAATATCCTGAAGCTTGTTTATAAATCATATTTGTTGATGAAGTTGAAATTTTTAATGAAACTTAACTAGAGCCCTCTATTTAACTTTCAATCTTGAAAAGATTATACCTGTTTCTTTTATGTTGGTACGTGTGTTATGTTACATGAATTTTCCTTAAAATGAGAGGAGATACTTTTCTAGGTGGAAGAAATGATATTTCTGATTAATTCCTGACCCAAGAGTATTTGTACAGAACGTTTGTGACATGCACATTTAAAGTATCCTTTTTTTTTTTTTTTTTGTGGCACCAGGGATTGAACTCATGACCTTGCGCTTGCCAGGCAGACGCTTAGGCCACTGAGCTAGATCCCTGGCAACATGCACATTTAAGTAATACAACACAATAATTTCTAGTAATTCACAAATTATTTTCTGAAATGTCTATAATCAGCAATTTAAGATAGAGCTTTCCAACCTTTTCACATCATAAAAATTCTGATGGTACACTGCAATAAACAAATGGAGTTGTTTGAGCCAGTGGTGGGCTACTATGAGACCTTGAGAATCAATATTTCAGTGTGTCTACAAACCAGGCGTGTTAGTTGGGAAACTGATTTAATGTGATTTACAGATACTACTTGTTTAACAACTTTTTGGATTTGCAACCATGGTATGCTGTTCAGACTTACGACCCACCACTCAAGAGTTATGACTTTTTTTTTTCCCTATACAGTTCTGTACATCTTGTGTATAGAACCTCAAGGTCTTGTTTTGTACAGCACACCTTGTCTATGCACTACTGTAATTTTTGCTGACTGTACTGTACAGTACTGTAGTTTTCTGCTGTGTTTTACATGACAGTACTGTATGTAAGAGTTACACAGATGAAAGCAAAGTCATCAGGTTGGAGTTTCCTTTGACCATTTCTTTGTTCTCAATATTGTAATGTACATATTATATATAGTTCCTCATTTAGTGACCTACACGTTTCATGACTTATTCACAGAACCGAAACTCAGTTGTTAAATGAGGAGTATCTGTATTTATTTTTTCTAATGTTTGGTTTGGAGTGATTTGCCTGTTTAATACTTGATCCTCGTTCGGGAATTAATAGCATGCAGTAAATACATACCAAGATACATCTGGTAGGTGTAATTGAAAATTGGTGTGTATATTCTGAATGCTACTTTAATTCAGATCTTTTCAGTAGTAAACAATAGGGACCCAATTCAAATGGGTTTAACAAAAACAATGTATATTTATGTAATTATAAAGGCTAAGAGGTAGCCATTCTTTAGGTACAGGCTTCAGGGACTCTTGTGCCCCTTCACAATCCTTATTTAAAAGTTTTAGCCTTTACTTAAGTGGCTTAGGCTTTTATATGTACTAGGTGAATTTTTCTGATATTTCTCTTTTGTCAAATGATACTTTTAGGATCAAGGTTGCTGGACCAAAAATTTGACCTCTTAGAGTCATTGGAATAGAGTTAGGTTCCACTGATATAATTATGTTACATATGTTTATCCATGGGTTGATGCCATGTTAACAATTGGCAGGCGTGTGCACAGACAAATACAGTAACGCTTTCCCCTGCTCTGCTTGTCTGCAGGCAGTGAAGTGAAATCTGCAAGAGTCCTGCTCGCTCAAGGCCTGCATGCAGGAAAGAAGCAGGGGAAAAGCGTTACAAACAGCTTTTGTTCTACAGCATTAAAAAATATAACAGGTAGGTCAGATTTTTGGTCTGTCAGCCTTGACAATGCCCCTTGCAAGTGAACTAAGTCTTCTCTGAAGTAGAGGTCATGTCATTGAAATGTACTTAAAATAGGGCCATAATAAAAATTCTTTTAGGATTTTTGTTTTTGAAAAGAAGTAACCATTATAAACTCCGTTAGTTCTACTAAATGCTAGCCACAGAAAGAGCTTTTTTAACTAACAAGAATTTTTGCCCAGCCTGTGATACTAAAAATCATTTTTAGGTATTTTAAAGCTTCTAAAAATTTAAGTTCAGTCATGTGGATTGATTGAACTCAAAATATATTTTGCATAGTCTAGCTATACTCTGGAAAATATTTGTGACTTTAGAATATATAGGAAGAGAAATTTTAGACTACTTTATTAAGTTATTTATGTAGCTATTTTGGTTTTTAGGTATATTGGAAAGTCTGATTCAGTTACAATCAGTGTATGGAATCACAAGAAGATTCACAAAAAACAAGGTGCTGGATTTCTTGGTTGTGTTCGTCTTCTTTCCAATGCCATCAACCGCCTCAAAGACACTGGTTGTGAGTAGATACTAGAGCTTTTGAAATTAAAAAAAATAAAAACACATTCTCATTTTTTTATTTTATCATGTTATTTTAATTGTTCTTATGATTTTTATTATATTGTAGGAATCTAGAAACTTCCTGTATATGTCTGAAATATTGGTAAAATTCCTGGTCTATATTTACTTTGTACACATTTTTGTTCTGAAATAGTCTCACTATACAGTCCAGGCTGACCTTGAACTCACTAGGTAGCCTAAAGTGGCCTCAAATTCATGGCTGTCCTCTTGCCTCAGCTTCCTGAGTGCTGGGATTACAGGCATGTGCCACCATGCCTGGCAATTTTGTACACTTTTGAAAGGTATAACATTTTAGGTATGTGAAACCTGGAGCTGGTCAGAGCTTATACTTAACTTCTAATGAATTAATAAATATTAAGTGATTGATATCCAGAAGATTGAGAAGAAAGGTGTCCAAGTTAACATGCCTTTTAAAATTTCTTAGTACCATTTTCTGGTTTTGATGGATCTGTGAGATGGCAGTGAATTTTTATTTAGGTGATTGGAATATTGAAGGTGCCAGTTAAAGGACAATTATCAGTAGATAATAATGTTAGAAAACTGCTGTGACAAAATTAAAAATTGATTGTAAGATAGTTATATCAACTACTAAATATGCCTCAGTTTATCACTGACGTGGGCCTTTAGAAGATAGAGTAGGATCAAGACACTCAAAGAAATTTCCACAGTGGATTGACAAATTGACTTAACATTTATGTAATTCATGTAACTAAGTAGCAAAGAGTCCTTTTGGGTGTCTTTACACTGAAACATACATGGATACATAGATGGAAAAATTTTTTGCTACAGGTTTTTTGTTATTGTTTCTATAGAATTTTTTTTTTTTTTTTGGTGGCACCGGGGATTGAACTCACAACTTTGCGCTTGCCAGGCAGGCGCTTAGGCCGCTGAGCTAGATCTCTGGCCCTTGTCTTTTTGAGACAGGGTCTCACTCTGCCGTTCAGGCTGGCCTTGAGCTCACTTTGTAGCCCAGGCTGGTCTCTAACTTGAAACGATCCTCCTGTCTCAGCCTCCCGAGCGCTGGGATTATAGGTGTGAGCCACCATGCCCGGTGTCTATAGAATTTTTAATATAAGAAACATTGTTAGTCATTGTCATGGAATTTTAGCCTAGATGCCTTTGCTAATAATCAGACTTTCATATAATTTAGCTAAGGAACTTAAGTAAAAAACAGTAAATTTAGCATTGAATGCTGGATGTATTGAGATGGTCCCTTTTAATGTAGTATGATACTGCAGCCCAGATCTATAAATATTGACCTATTATGTAGAAGAGAGGGAACTGAACTAGAAATTCTCATTCAGACAAATTTAAAGCTCTCTGAGAAATTCTTATATTTGTGGTTTAACAGGGTGATGACCAACAGGAGAGGGATGTTGGGATTGGACGAGGTCTGCATATAAACCATACTGTTTTATTACCCAATCTAGCAGGCAAACTTAAAATTTATAAATCAAACGTCTGATGTTACAGTGTTTCTGCCTCAGTTTACTCAACACTTATTGAACTCTAAACATATGAGGTACTGTTCTAAACCCAGGTCACACAAAAACAAAAATGGCATGGGAACTGTTGTCTAAGAAGCAAGGACAAAAAGCCTTCTGGCAAAAGGAGCATGCCAAATTGGAGGAACTAAGAGCAGGTGAAGAACATGCTTTGCAGAAGCTCTGTTTAGCTAACTCAGTGGTATCCATTTATTTTGCAAAGGGGAAAATCGTCTGTATTTTTAGCTGTTTGCTCAGGGACTATAGTCTGGGAACACAGAATTTTCTTTCTACTAGATGTGTTTCCTTGCATTAATTTACTTGAACTTTTTGATGGTTAGTAATATTGATCAAATATTTATGGAGCACCTGATGCAGTGTTCTTCCAGATGGGAGAATACAAAGACTAAGATGGTCTCCTTGTTTTATGGGTTCATAATTAAGACAGGTGGAATATACTTGTAAAAGAATTTAGTTAAGCAGAACTAACATACTATTGTTCCTTACATAATTTTATTCCTTACTATAACTTTGAGGGCCAAGCCAGTGTTATGTTTACAGGTAAAGCATCTGAAAGAATAATTGAATTGTGCCAAGTGTGGTGGTGCACGGCTGTAATCCCAGCTGCTTAGGAGGCTGAAACAGGAGAATCGAAAATTTAAGGCCAGCCAACACCACTTAGCAACAGTTTGTCTCAAATACATAAAAGGGGGTGGGGATGTAATTCAGTGGTAGAGTAGTTGCCTAGCACCCACAAGGTTTTGCTTTCAATTTCCAGTACTACCACCAAAAAGGTTTCCCTTAAATGACTAATGGATGATTAACTCAAACCCAGATCTTAGTTTAAGATTTATTGTGTATGTGGGGGGAGGGGTTGGAATGATTAGATAAAAGTAGTAAGAATGACAGCAACTAATACTTATTGAACACTTATGTGTTAGGCACTATGTCAAGAGTTTTATGTTACAGTATTACCTGATTTAATCTTTGAAAAGTGCAAGGTAGGTTCTGAGGTTACATATAACAGAACTAAGGCTGAGGTATAAATTGCTTAAAATCAACAATTACTGGGACGGCAGTGATCTGAAATCCTCAAAGAGACAGTAACTGCCTTTTGGCAATATAACACACCAGTGTTGCATGGTGTTTAAAATATGAATTTATCAGAACTTGTTGAGACAGTTAAATGCAAATTTATATGGAATTAGAGAATTTTAAACATTGTTTAATGATTAGTTCTTTATAGATTTGATTTATAATAAATAATGGGAATTTACTTTTACTAATAGATGTTAGAATTTCTGATACCAGCTACTTTTTAAATTTTTTGTCTTGTTGATTTGAAATAGATCAGCGGTTGGATCTATGCAAACTTGGGCCAAATGACAATGACACAGTTAGAGGACAGATAGTAGGTAAGTGTGGAATTTAAAATTAGTGAACTTTGGCCTCATTCAGACTGATCTATAATTTAAGTACCTTTTAAATCAAAATATAACAACTACAGTTACATTGTATTAGCATAAATTAAATATAAGTCAAGATGCTATAAACAGTGGATCTAGGATGCAGGTTAATTTAATGGAAAAGATCATGTATATAAAAATAGCAGCTCCAAGTAAAGAATTGTTGATCCTTCAAGAAATCCTTTCAAAGTGTTCAAATACAATACAGCACTAAGATTTTGTAGATGGTATTAAAAGTTTCCTGAAGATAATCCTCACCCTAGTTTTTGAGTAAGCATAGTCTGTTGAACTTTTTGTTTAATGTTTCAGAATTCTATGCCAATTGAAAAAAGAATGAGCAATGGTAGTATAACACTTAACTGGAAAAAGGGAGAAATTGTTAGCTTACTTATGTAGCACTCAGTGAAAAGGGACTAATCTATCTGAAATTGACATAGAGCAAAAGTGACATGGTACAAAATTTCTTGAGATTTGTCTTAAAAACTGATGGATTAAGTTTTGATTATGATGCATAGTGTGGTAGGACACAAAAGAAGACACCTTGGAGGCTTGTTGTGTTTTGTTTCGTTTTGTTTTGTTTTTTAGTCCTGGGGATCAAACTCATGACCTTGTGCTTGCCAGGCAGGTGCTATGTTGCCAAGCTGCTATACCCCAGCCCCAAGGCTTCTTAAAGAATAAAAATTCATTTGAAGTCTTACCTTGTGACAGAGCAGAATTTATTTATTTATTTATTTTTTATTTATTTTTTTTTGCGGTACCGGGGATTGAACTCACAACCTTGCGCTTGCTAGGCAGGCGCTTAGGACACTGAGCTAGATCCCTGGCCCTCAGAATTTATTTTTTTAGTTTGTTAGTTTTTGGTCTTTTTGAGGCAGGGTTTCATTATATGGTTCAGAGTGGCCTTGAACTCACTTTGTAGCCCATGCTGACCTCAAACTCACAGTGATCCTCCTGCCTCAGCTTCCCAAGTGCTGGGGTTACAGGCATGCGCCACCAGGCCCAGCTGATAGAGCAGAAATTAGAATAAAATGATTTCATTTTGAGTCTCAAAGAAGTTTTAGTTCCTTGAAGAACTACATTTATTGCAAGGCAAAGAATTGGGTTCATAGTTGGGTAACTAGCAGAATAGCCACTGACAAAGCCCTATTTTCATCGTCCCAGGAAAGCATCTGTAGTACAGAATTACTGGTAAATCCTGTCATTCTTGGATTGAGAAGGGGGTTTAAAACATTGTAAAAATAAATCATGGCATGCAGGCTTTTTACACGTAGTTGTTTCTGTTGTATTTGATTTGGTATGTTATATAATGCTTGCCAGTTAATATCTAGGATTAACAAAATAGTTCTCTTAGGTGTAAATTTTTATTTATAAAATAACAGAGTTTAATGGACATTTAAAGTATATTTACTAGAGTACATAAAATACAGATGTTTTATTTTTAAGTAGGTGCGTGTATATTTAATTTAAAGTGAATGTGGAACTCGTGTGTGTGAATATGGGACTCATAATAGGATCATTAATATGTGAGAGCAAGGCTAAACACAAATTCTATCTTGTAGTTTTGTCATTCTAAGACAGAATGAGTTCAGTTCTTGAAGCATTGGGCCTCTGTAAATAGTTGTAAATAGAGAGCCAAGCCTGGTGGCACACGATGATAATCCCAGCACTCGGGAGGCTGAGACAGGAGGATGGAGAGCAGCCTGGACTACAAAGTGAGCTCAAGGCCAGCCTGAATGGCATAGTGAGACCCTGTCTCAATAAGACAAGGCCCAGGGATTTAGTTCAGCAGCTTAAGCACCTGCCTGGCAAGTGCGAGGTCGCAAGTTCGATCCCTGGTGCCACCAAAAAAAAAAAAAATTGTAAATAGATGTACAAAATATCTTTTTGGAAAATGAAAGAAAACATTAAAACACTAAGAAATACCACTTTCTTATATTTCTCTATACACATATATTTCTATTATTTTAATTACAGTGAACATAAAGTTTTAATTTTGCCTTCTTTCACTTATTGATAGTGATGAATTTTAACAATGATTGAACTTTTATTTTTGTTGTTATAACATTGAAACTTACAAGCATTTTTGTTCACTTTATTTTTTTTAAAGACTCATTCCTTTAAAAGTATTTTTTCCAAAAAAAAATTTTTTTCCAAATTGAGATGTTTGATCAAGGAATACAAACCCTTCCCTTGTATTTAAAACTATTGAGCTCTTTTTGCCCTTCTGAAGGTTTTTTTTTTATATTGTTTGCTTTTATAGTCTAATTGTAGACAGAGAACCTAAAAAGTACTCACGATATAGCATCATAATCATCTTCATGTATATATTTGCTGTGTATTTTTTTAAAAAACATACCATGCAAAGTTTTAATAGCCTGTTTTGATCTGTTGTTATGTCTCTTTTTTGTACATGGATGTATTTTTACAGCATTTTTGATGTTGTATAGTAGTATATGATAATTTCACCAGTCTTGTTGTTGGATATTTAGTTTCTAATGTTTAAATATTATGAACCATGGCTCTAGTAAACAAAAAATTTTTTTTAAATTTTATTTTAAAGAGAATAAAACAAAACAGAGTTAAACACAACAAAGCATTTCAGAACAGAACACTGCAAGCAATACAGGTCTTCAAAGCATAATGATAGGAGATTAACAGTGGTTACCCTAGTGTCTCTTGTTTTCTTCAAAATGGTTATTCATACATTCACACATAATAAAACAAAATAATATTAAACCAGATAAAACAAAGGAGTGAAAGCATTACAGGCCTTCAAATCAGACCATAAGAAATCAACAATGGCTACCTTAACATCTTCGTTTTCTTCAAAAAAGCTGTTCATATCTTCTCACATATTGCAATCAAATAGTAGAAAACAGGCTTAAACTAATCAAAGAATAAAAGCATTATTGGACTTTAGAACCTTTTCCCCATACTTATTGGGGATTTTGAAAGACTCTTACTGAGTCTTTCAGTTTCTTGCACTAGGGAGACAATGCGGTGTTAAAGTAGCACAGAATTTTTTTTTTTTTTTTTGTGGCACTGGGGATCAAACTCAGAACCTTGCACTTGCCATGTAGGCACTTAGGCTGCTGAGCTAAATCCCCAGCTCTAGTAAACAAATTTCTACAGTTCATTTTATATACTAGAATTAGATCATTTAGGAACACATAAAAATTGCTTAGGTGTTTTATAATACAGCAAACCCTTGAAATTCTTTAGCTTTGTACCTTAATACTGTTACAAACAAAGCTAATAAGAAAATAGTGTTTCACTGTGATTCTATTTCAGTAAGCATTTCTCTTTTTTTCTATATGAAAACTTATTATTCAAGTAGTTGTTCCTAAAACATTGTTTACATTCACTGAGGTGTGTTAGTGTTCTCTCCTATAAATGAAACTTAACATACAAGAGATCTGTGAACTTTCTGATTTTTCAGATTTTTATAGAGCAGAGTTATGAGACCATTCTTTGAATGAAAGGTCCTCAGATGTCATACTTTGCAGCATACTTTTTATGTGATAATTTAGTAATTCTTTAAGAAGTTAGGGTGGTAGTGGTAGCCTGTAATCCCAGTACTCTGGATTTCAACTTTGAGCCCAGCCTTGGCAATTTAGTGAGACCCTGTCTCAAAATAAAATGCTGGGAATGTAGCTCAGTGCTAAGGCCTTGGATTCAATCCTCAGTGGTGGGAGGGATCAACAAAACAAAACAAAAAACCCCGTATACTCAATTTTGGCATTCAGCTTACCTCCTCTAACTTTTGGGAGAGTTGCCAAAAATTGAATTATGAAATGCTAGAGCAGCAAGGAAGGACTTGAGGGATATCATTTAACTTGACTTCCTCATTTTTCAGTTGGGATTGTCAGCCTTAAGAGTGTTAAGTGTTATGTTCAATATTACAATGCTAACTAATCTAGTTGGCAGAGTCGGCCCTAGAGTTTGTATCTCCTGTCTCCAAGTTTATAATGGTAGTTTACACTACTCTTAAAAATCATGGAATTGGACTGGGGGTTTAGCTCGGTGGCATAAGTGCCTGCCTGGCAAATACGAGGTCGTGAATTCAATCCCCAGTACAAAAAAAAAAAAAAATCATGGAATCCAAGGATTACCCTATTACCAGAATTCAAATGCATTTTTTAAATATATTGAGTTTACAAAGAATTAAAACTCGTGCTCACTTCAGCAGCACATATGCTAAAATTGGAATGATGCAGAAAAACTTAACATGGCCCTTGTGCAAGATGACATGCAAATTTGTGAAGCATTCCATATTTTTTTGAGTTGTTTGTAGGAAAATGGATAAAACAGCTGGGCGTGGTGGCTCATGCCTGTAATCCCAGCACTCGGGAGGCTGAGACAGGCAGATCGTTGTGAGTTCAAGACCACCCTGGGCTACAAAGTTAGCTCAAGGCCAGCCTGAACGGCATAGTGAGACCCTGTCTCAAAAACACCAGGGCTGGGGATCTATCTCAGCCGTCTAAGCACCTGCCCGGGAAGCCCAAGGTCGTGAGTTCAATCCCCGGTGCCGCCAAAAAAAAACAAAAAAAAAAACCACAAGGTCTGGGGATTAGCTCAGTGGCCTAAGCACCTGCCTGGCAAGCGCAAGGTTGTGAGTTCAGTCCCCAGTGCTGCAAAAAAAATAAAATAAAATAAATAAAAAATAAAATGAATAAACCTTGAGACCATAGTGTTAAGTGAAATAAATCAGACATACAAGTTTAAATACACATAATTTCTATTATATGAGGAACCCAAAATATAAAGAGCAAGATAAAAGGTAGATGATAGGAATAGGGTAATAGATCTTATGCAAATGGGAGAGGATGAAGAGGTGAGGGAAGGGGAAAGAGAAAACAGAATTAAGATGTGTTATATATATGAGGAATGTAGTCATTATGTATTGCAAACAGGTACTAATAAAAATAAAAACTAAAAGAAAAAAGAATTAATGTAAACTTTTCAAACTCATCTGTACATGAATATGCCCTTAATGTGTTAATGCCACTTGAATGCAATAGCAGCCTTGCATTGCCCCATCATGAGGGTGAAAAAGAAAGGTGACTTTGTTCTGTGAACATGATAAATTGTAGAAAACCTGATTCTGGTATCACTCCTAAAGAAAAAAAAATCTATGGGAAAAGAAACTATAGATTTATTAGAAACCAAAGATTCATTCTAAACTATTAAAAGAAGTCAGATATCTTCTAAAATTAGATACTTTACATTATAGTAGTTCTTTTTATTCTGTGAATTTTAGTAATGTTTCTGTCATTTAATAGTAAGTCTTCAGTCCAGAGACCGAATAGGCACAGGAGGACAAGTTGTGGACTGCAGTCGTTTGTTTGATAATGATTTACCAGACGGGTAAGCTAACATGACTAAAATTGTTAGAGAAATATATAGATCATAGCTTTTAAATAGTAATAAATAAACTGGTATTTGTTATATACATTAGAAATTTGCTATGATCAATTCTAGAATATAGGTTTTCTTTTTACTTGAAAAGTTAGAATTGTATTACTATACATTTACAAAACAAGTCATGAATCGTATGTGTTAAATTTGAATTTTTAAGAACTCTGACCACAAAAAAGTTTCAACAAGGAAGTAAATGAAATTTCTTGCCAAATATAACTTTTCTCTGAATACTGTCTATTTAAAAGAAAAACAGGGCCGGGGATCTAGCTCAGTGGCCTAAGCGCTTGCCTGGCAAGCGCAACGTTGTGAGTTCAATCCCCGGTGCCGAAAAAAAAAGAAAAACTTTTGCTTGGTTAATTACTCAAAACAGGGCATACAAGCACTGAATTTGAAACACTCTATTTAGAGGGATGGGAAAGAGAATTTGACTAATAATAATTATAATAACATTTATTGAGCACATATGTGTCAGATGCTACTGCAAGTAATTTATGTATTTTGTATCATTTAATTGTCATAGCATCTTAGAAGGTAGTATATAGCATATGACTGAAATTTGGCCACCTGAGTTACAGCCCTTACTCTTCTGTTTACTGGCTTTATGACTAATTTATTTAACTTTTGAAGTTTTGGTTTGTTTATTGAAAAGAATGATGACAATCCATACCCTATAAATTGTTGGGAGGATTTAATTAAATCATTTACATAAAGCACTTCAGTGTCTTGCACATGGTGCTTAATAATTACTATCATTTTTGTTGTTATTACTATAGTTACTGTCACTCACTTTACAGATTAAAAAACTAGGACTCAGTAAAGTAACTTTCCTAAGAGTACATAGTAAGTGGCATAACTTGAACACAAGCCTAATTGAGGATTCCCAAGCTCTTTATCATTAGTCTCTATCTTTGATACTAATTCTGACACTTACCTGATTTTTTTTAACCTTCAAAGTATTTTTAGTTCAATGAAGTATAATTTACATAGAGTAAATTCATTTGAAGTGTATAATTGTATAATTATAGTGGATCCATTTAAAGTGTATAATTGTTTGATTTTTGACTCCAATTATTTTTGATACAAAATTTTACATCCAAGCTATGATATTTGCTCATTTTGTTTCAATTTTTAAAAATTATTATGAATAACTGTATTTATAGATGACTTCAGTTTTTTGAGATCTGTCAACTCTTTTATGGATGTGAGGTAGATTATGATAGTTTTGAAGCGGGATTAGTATGAAGTAATATTGAGAGAGTATGTTAATGTAAAGATTATTCTATATTTGTCCATCATTATTTTTATTATAATTGTAACCACAGGCACAAAGGGGAGCTCACATCACTTTGTTTTTTGTGTTTTAATGTTCCCAAAACGCTACCAATATGTTGGTGGAAATACTAACTTTACTATATGTCTGGTTATTTGCCTATTTCAGTATATAGATTACAATAAAGAGTTGAGGGAAAAATGGCATTCTTGGTTTTTAAAAAATTAATTTAGGTAGTTTATTGGTCAGCTTTCCCACTGTTGGGGTATATTACCTGACACTCATAACTTAAGGAAGAAGTTTGTTATGGCTTCCAGTGTGGGAGGTTTCTGCCCATGGCCGGTTGGCTCCAAGGCAGATACATCATGGTGGGAAGGTATGATGGAGGAAAGCTGTGCAACTCATGGTGGCTAGGAAGCAGAGTGAGTTGAAAAGAGCTGGAGAGAAAAGAACCTGGGATCAGATCTGTTGCCTAGGGCCTTATCTCCATCATTTGCTTTCTCCAAGTAGGCACTGCCTTCTAGTAGCCCAGTCAGCTAAGAACTCATCAGTGGGTAATCTATTGATGAGGTTCATACCCACGCGATCCAGTCCCGTCTCTGGGAGTATCTTGATGCAGTCAAATAGTCAACCAACATAGATAGGCTAAATGTTTTTAAAAGTTTTCCTCATGAAATTTAATTTTTAAAAAGTCATGGATTTTTTTTAGACCACCTGGATTTCAATTCTTTTTTTTTTTTTTAATTTCAATTCTTAGTCTTCTCCATGTTAACTTAAAGACCTAATTAATTTTGAGTAAATATTTTTAGGAAAGCATTTTCAGAAAATTTTGGAGAAATTAGTACAATTTCAATGACATTTATATTACCAAAAACTTGGAGTTTGGAAAATATTTGTCATATCTTAGTGTAGATGGTTCAGAAACTGCAAGATTACACAAAATATGCAGTTCTAAAATAAGTTGAAAAAAATCCTGTTTGGCCTTCTTGATTTGAATAGCAGATATCTTCCTGGCTTAGTGATAGCACTGAAAACATTTCATGTCCCATCTTCCTATTAATACCCATTAAAACCTTACCTCTAAGTATTTTTATTTAAGCTGGGAAGAACGGAGAACTGCCTCTGGAAGAATTCAGTATCTAAACCATATAACAAGAACTACACAATGGGAACGCCCAACAAGGTAAGAACAGACAGTATTTCCCATGGTCTGTGCTAGCCGCCTGCTTGAAGTTCCCATTTATCTCTCAACTTTTCCAGAGTTTTTCTCCTTGATTTGTATTATTAGAGATGGCTGGATGTTATTTTTATTTTTGTTATTTTTTAAAATTTTATTTTTTTGAAACAGGGTTGCACTATGCCGTTCAGGGTGGACTTGAACTCAACTATGTAGCACAGGCTGGCCTCAAACTCATAGTGATCCTCCTGCTTCAGCTTCCCAAGTGCTGAGATTATAGGTGTGCACCACCATGTCTGATTAGGTGCTGTTATTATTTTTAAAAGTTAGTATATGAACAAAGAGTGTTTGATAGGTCACCCTGTTGCATGTTTAGTATAAACTGCCAAGGATTTTACTGAAGGATTTACTGAACAACTTATTATACCTGAACCTGAGTGAATATACACTTGTGTCAGTGTTTAAGTAGGGCCCGATTCCTTCTGTCTCAACTTCCACATGTATTAAATGTTGATTGTTATAAATGTTTAAGAGAGAATTCTTGATTATCCTTTTCTTTTGGAAGACCTGCAATAGACTGGAAATTTCCTTTGTGAGACAAACTTATGTCTGTCTTTTATCTGTTCAGTAAATGTTCATTGAGCTATTTGTACATTTGTGTCAAGCACTGGGTGATAGGAATATTTATAGTAGTAAATAAAGTAGAAAAGTAAGGAAATAGGAAAAATGCCAGAAATAAATTCTGTGCTGAGGAACTGAGTCAATGAACAGATGCTGTTTGACTTAATGATTGGGGATATGTCTAATAAACCATTGTTAATTTAAAATACTATAAGCCAAGAATTCATTTAATATGCTTAGTATACCAAACATAGCTTAGCAACATGTTAGCATTCTTTGCTGTCATGATCACCTGGCTTACTGAGAGGTGCAACTTGCTGCCATTGCCCAACATTTTGAGAGTATCTATGTGTATCACTTGCTAGTCTGGGAAACAGTATAAATTTGAATGCTCATGGCTTTTGCATTACTGAAGTGCAAGAAACTATTTCTATTTATGTATTTATTTATTTGTGGTACTGGGATTGAACCCAAGGTCTTCACCCTGAGCTGTTCTTCATAGTTAACTCTGCCCTTTCTATTTTTTATTTTGAGACAGGGTTTTGCTGTGTTCCCAAATTGCTCAGACTAGGCTTGAATTTAGGTTCTGCCTGCCTCAGTCTCCAAGAGTGCTAGGATTCCAGACCTGTGCCACCATCACTGGCAAAGTCAAAAAAGCTTAAATCAAACCTGTATGAATTGGGGAATCTTTGCACTGTCAAATGACTGGAAGACTTTTTTTAGATTGAAAAGGCCTCTTAGGAGGCCTTGTTTAAGTAAACTATCATTTGAATTAAAAAGAGCTAGGACTAGAGGGAATAAGAGAAGAGTATTCTGTGGAAAGAAGAGGTACTGTTCTCATGGACTAAAGATAAACTGACTTTGGGAAGTTCAAGGAACAGGAAGAAATCAGTGTGGCAGAAGCCAAATCATAGGAAATCAGGTTCAAGAGGTAGGCTGTATCAAGGTCAAGTTATGATTTGTAAGCTAGTACTGAAATTACAAATATATTTGGATTTTATATAAAATATAAAATCATCAGACACAGTGACTCACACCTGTTCTCCTAGCTACTTTCGAGGCTGAGGCAGGAGAATTTTAAGTTCAGGTTCATCCAGGACAACAGTGGTGTGTAGCCTAGTGGTAGAGCATTACCTAGCATGCATGAAGCTCTGGGTTCAGTTCCCAGTACCACCAAAAACAAAACAAAACCTCAGACACCTCTGTCTATATATCTAAAATCAAATAAACCCATTTAAATACATCAGTAATGTGCTTATCTCATGAGTTTCTTTGGTGCATAGAAACTTCAGGCTTGCTTTTATCAGAGTTCTTGAAATCATTATATTTGCATGAGTCAGTCCATTTTCTTGTATGGTAACTATTACTGTAGTATGTATTATCTAGCAAACTCTTTTTGATATCTAAATCAGTAACATTTTTTCTTATTGCTTTTCAATAGACCAGCATCTGAATATTCTAGTCCCGGCAGACCTCTTAGCTGCTTTGTTGATGAGAACACTCCAATTAGTGGAACAAATGGTGCAACATGTGGACAGTCTTCAGATCCCAGACTGGCAGAGAGGAGAGTCAGGTCACAACGACATAGAAATTACATGAGCAGGACACACTTACACACTCCTCCAGACCTACCAGAGGGCTATGGTATGATAACTAGCTAAAATAGAGCATGGCTTACTAATTTCAGCTTGCTGAAAAAAGTCAGAACATTAATTTGAAAAAGTTTTTAATCTGGGTTTAAGGATTCTATCTTGGGCCAGGAATAGAACTCAGTGGCACAGCGCCTGCCTGGCGAGTGTGAGGTCCTGAGTTCTATTCCTAGTACCAAAAAAAAAAAAAAAAAAAAAAAAGATTCTATCTGAAAATAAGAGTAAATATTAAAAAACCACGTGTTAGGGCTTGTAGCTAGGTGTTCCCCTGAAGTCTCATGTGCTCATCGGTGGGGCTTTTTGGAGCTGGCTGGATCCAGGGTGTGTGATAGTGGAATTAAGGACGTGTGGTATAAATTAGTCCACTGACTGATTTAGCATAGTTCTGGGTGTAGATAATGAGAACGCCTACCTTGGGTGTAGGTGGTACCACCCAAAAGATTTGTAACCTAGATGGGATAAAAGGAAAAGGGAGGCTTGCTGCTGCTTTGCTGCTTGCTGCTGGTACCTCCTGCCTGCTATGCTGTGAACAGTTTCTCCTGTGGGATGGCCCTCTGCCATGCCACCCTGCCTGGGAACCAGCTGACTGTGGACTGAAACCTCTACAAACTGTGAGCTGAAATAAACCTTTTCTCCTTTTTTACTTGTGGGTGTTGAGTATTTTGTCCCAGCAATGAAAAAGTAACTAAGACACCTCCCAACTTTGAAAAGTCTTTGAGGTGGTAGAAGACTATATAACCAACAGTTCATCATTGGGTTAGTCATTAACCTCAACTTTCTTTCTCTTTTAACGTGAAATATGATGAGCTTGTAATCACAGCACATGGGAGGGTGAGGTAGGATTCCCATGAGTTTGAGGCCAGCCTGGACTACATAGTGAGTTCAAGGCCAGTCTGAACTACATAGTGAGACCCTGTGTCAAACAAACAAACAAAAAAACCCAAAAATTGAAAGAAAGAAATATGAATACCTTATTACAAAGGTATTGTGTGAAGTGTATGAAATGAAGTGAGTCTACTTTGCAAATAGGCATTATATAAAAGTAAGGTAATATTATTATAGATAAGGGTAACTTGAAGTCAGATCTGCAATGTGTTTTTCAAGACAAACATTTAGAAATCTTTTAAAAAATCATTTTGATGGTATTTATTTATTTTTTGCTATTTTATTTGTATTGTCTGTAATTTTGAATTATCTGAGTGACTGTATTATAAGTAATTTAGTTTCTTCTGTTTGTATAAAATAATTGTAATCTTAATTTTATAGAAATGTAGAATTTCATGTGAAAGATGGCATAAACCTTCTAATTGAATCCAGAACTTTAAATTAATCCCAACTTGTGAGTGCTCACATATTATAAACTTGATTGTCCGCTAAAGTTAATCAAATTGTTTACGTCCTTGCCCTCTTACACTGACTGCAGATGAAACATTTTGGGCTGATGGTGACACCTAATGACCAACATTGGGAAGTGCCTGATTTAGGTTTTATCTTATTTTTACTCTAGAATATTTTAAAAAACTAATCATGTAAATGAATGATTCTAATTTTATTTGTAAACATATTTTTAGCTCTTTAATTTGAAAGTAGTTTGCCCAGTGATCAGAGTGTGAGACAGACAAACTTTGATTCCCATCCTGGCTGTGCCATGTTACACTGAGCTTATTATTTAGCCTCAATTTTTTAAGGTTTTTTTTTTTGAACAGTGCACCCAGGGCCTTGCACATGCTAGGCAAGTGAAGTACTCTACCACAGAGCTGCATCCCCAATCCTTATCTTTTATTAAATGAGTGAAATAGTAGTGCCATCTGTGTAGGTTGGTTTGCTAGATGGAAGTGATATAAATTTCATAAGAAGTACCTGACAGTCTCTGGCATAGAAAACACTCAGTAAAATTTAGCTGTTTAATTACCCATGTTCAGACCTTAAAATGAAGTATCTCCTGCCATTTCTCTTTGATACTATAAGGCAAACTGTTTCAGAGTGGGAATGGTTATACTTTTGTAGTGTTTGTGCAATTTAAATTTTTAAAAATTTTGTAGAACTAACACAGGAATAAAGGAGATAAGGCTGAAATTTTTGCAACTCTCATCTATAACTGATTTTAAACATCTTATGTTTATAATTTTTAAGTTTGAAGTTTAATATTATTGATTTTTGTTATGGGGTCTATAAACGAAAATTAGCAATAGTTTTGTTTTCTTATGAAAATTTATTAGATTGTTTGAAAACTGATTCTTTTGTTTAAGAAAACAAAGACCAAAAAAAAAAACCACTACTGAAAGAACTCTGTTTCTCTTCACTCGGCTTGTCTGTTCTCTTTTCAAGGACTTTGCACTTGCTTCACTTTTGACTTTTTTCCCCCCAATGTGCACTCTTTTTTTCAATGTGAACTCTTAATATTTATCTAGCCTGTTTCCAATTTGGTTATTTTTCCATCTTTACCTATTTATGACTACACAATATGTTCTTTGTATCCCATGTTTTTTTGTAGCTGTTTGAGCTCAAAAGTAGCCTTAAAAGAATATATGTCAAAAGAAGAGAAAACAAGCATTATCAGCTTGCAAATCCTTTGAAGTTCCTGAAAGCCTCCTCTGAGTCTCCCCAAAGCTGGCCAGATACTTCTTCTGTTCCTTCCTTTGGTCCCTTCAGTCTCTGTGTTGAAGAAGAATAAAAGATCATTTCTTTTGTCTTTGTAATTATTGGTATTGTGAAAATTTTTTGTTTTTCCATTGCAACATGTTTACTATTTGGGCACATTATTGATTTAGCTTTTAGATAGCTGGCCTGTAATCCTCTTCACTATTTATGAAATTGTTTGCAGGGGACAGAACAAATGATTTGTAAAGTCATTTTTCATAATGAAATAGATGGGTAATTCAGAGATTTTCCCAGTTAGTGTATCATCCTAGTGTATGTAACTTTCTTTGATGTAGACATTCTGAATTTGATTTTAATACTAGTTTTCTTTATTTTACAGAACAGAGGACAACACAACAAGGTCAAGTGTATTTCTTACATACTCAGACTGGTGTGAGCACATGGCATGATCCAAGAGTGCCTAGGTAAGAACATATTCTAAGTACTGTTCATACCATTGTCCATTTTACTTGAAATTTATTTTTTATATATTGCTTGTCTGCTTTAATATAGTCTACAATTTTAGAAATGTAAAAAATACTAAACAGTTTAAGAACAAAAAAATTACACAGTAGATACCAGTGATGGCAAACCTTTTAGAACTTTTACTGCTACAAATAGCCTGCTGTAGCATGTGCGCCCTACATTCACTACCACTGAGGTACTACAAGTGTACCTTAGACAAGTTGAGCTTGCAAGAATAGGCTTATAAAGTACTAAAGCACATATCTAACCTATAAGGCTTATGTTCTTATGCTGTATCATTTAACTACAGGTATAAGGAAAAAAGATTGGATTATGATAACCCATTTCAGGAAAATTTTCCAATTTGAATTAGAAGGACTTCAGTTTCCAACTCTTTTCAAAAGCTAATATTAATGCAAAGCAAACCAGAATGTCTAAGACTGGGTATGGTGGCTTATGCCTATAATCCCAGCACTCGAGAGACCAAGGCGGGAGGGGAGATTACCATGAGTTTGAGGCCAGCCTGGGCTACGTAGTGAGTTTATGGTCACCCAGAACTGCACAATGAAACCCTGTCTCAAAAAATAAAGAAAAGAAAAGAAAAGTTCCATTTAAGAAAATCTGTTTAATTTTAGATTTTTATTGATAGTTTATCTTTGTGACTGTACCTTTTCATGTTTTTAAATATTACATATCATCAGTATTCTCTTTTTTCAAACAGTATTTGGGTATCTGATTCTGTGGCTTATTGTTTCTCTGACTGTCACAATGGTCTTCCTTTCTGAAATGTTTGGTGATCTTAGATTATGGGTTATTATTTGATCTTCATTAGTTGTGGTTCTTTGGACCTAAAATGGTAATTTAGGGAATTTTCCTAGAATCACTTTATCCCTCACATTGAGTTCTTAGCTTAGTGAGGAGATTCTGGGTTTTCTTTCCAAAGAAAGTTCAAGGTTTCTAAATTTGCCGCTGACCCTCTTCCCCACTTGCTGCTCAAGCTGTTTGTTCCTCCTCCTCCTCCTCCTCCTCCTCCTCCTCTTCCTCCTCTTCCTCCTCTTCCTCTTTCTCTTCTTCTTCCTCTTCATTGTGACTTATAAGAAGATGTTAAGAAAAATGTCTGGTTTAGCTTTTAAAATGTTATTTTGAAAAATTAGATATACAACTTTTCTCTCCCTCTTCCTCCCTCTTTTGAATAAAAAGAGGATCACAAAAAGTAATAATTTTACTGTCTAGATGCTTGGTTTGCTCGGTGAATTTTATAGTGTCATTTTCACAGTTCACAGGTAGTCTCAGAAGTGTGAAGTGTTCATTTAGGGCTGGAAATGACCTGACAATATTTTACCATTATATATAGCCTTAGTGGGGTTACTGAAGGCAGTGATTTAACTGTCCTAGTGGATGATGGCAGCAGTTTGAACACTGGAATCTTCACTCTGGTATATTTTGTTCTAACAATCCTACTGCTGGTTGATGAACAAAAGGAAGCAGTACCTAGGGCAAGGTATGGGGCAGGGGCAAGGGCAAGTTTCTATACCCACTTTACACCCTCTTCCCAGTATATCAGTGTGCTCAACAGTTTGGAGGATTCTTTTTGTTTTTTTGGGTTTTTTTTGCAGCACTGGGGATCGAACTCACAACCTTGCACTTGCCAGGCAGGCACTTAGGCCACTGAGCTAAATCCTCAGCCCTTGTCTTTTTGAGACAGGGTCTCGCTATGCAGTTCAGGCTGGCCTTGAGCTCACTTTGTAGCCCAGGCTGGTCTTGAATTTGGAAGGATCCTCCTGTCTCAGCCTCCGGAGTGCTGGGATTACAGGCATGCGCCACCATGCCTGGCTCAGTTTGGAAGCTTCTTAGGTCATTCCTTAAGGCCTTATAAATCCTTGTCTATATAATAGTACTTTATTTATAGTGTGATAACAAATCTTTGGCTCATTAAAAATTTTTATTTTAAATTTCAGCAAATCATAGAGCGTTCTTTCTTCCTTAGGTGTTTTTTTTTTGTTTGTTTGTTTTTCTTTTGAGAGAAGGTCTTATAAGCTGTCAAGGCTGGGCGTGAAGTTGGGATCTTCCTGTCTCACCTCCCATAGTGCTGGGATTACAAGTGTGCACCATCAAGCCTAGCCTTCCTAGGTGCTTTAAACAGATTCTTCATTCACTAAATTTATATATTTGAAAATTTAAAATGAAGAAGTTATTCTTTAAAAAATATGTTGTAATTATTTTTAGGATCATAATTTCAATAACATTTCCAATTTTGCTTTGTTGAAAAGCTTAATACTCATAGAATGGACATTTATTTACACAGATTTTTATGATAAAGTAAAGAAAAATAATTGAAGGGTAATGTTAGAAAACATTTAATTCCTTATATCACTAACATTTGTAACACTATTTTCTGTCAGATATTGAAGTACAGTTTTATGTTGGCGAATGTCATGATTGCTTTTGTATTAATTTAAAATCTGTATTACATTAAAACCCAGGAATTTACTTACTAAAAATGTAGGCTATGTGATAAGTTCTGAGCCATTTATGGGTTGGGTTTTGAATACGTGAGTTTGTTAAACCATTGGGAATTAAAGATTCCAGTTAAACATCTCAAGTTTCTGAAACAATACATTTTCTCAGACTTCATGGAATTGTTCTGTGTCATTTACACTTGCTTGGCTCAGCAGGCCCAGCAATGAGGTATTTTTTATTTTATATTTGTTTTTGCAGGGATCTTAGCAACATCAATTGTGAAGAGCTTGGTCCTTTGCCTCCTGGATGGGAGATCCGTAATACTGCAACAGGCAGAGTTTATTTCGTTGACCATAACAACAGAACAACACAGTTTACAGATCCTCGGCTCTCTGCTAACTTGCATTTAGTTTTAAAGTAAGTTTTTAAACAGTACATGTTAAAATGCTAACCTGAATAAGAGGAAATCTGATAGGTGCTTTTTGTAGTAAATGAAAGAATATCTGCTCTCTTCAACTTACAGTTTACTATTAGTGATCAAATTTTATGTAAGAGCTATGGCACATTTTACTTTGACATGAGTATTTGAATTCTGTACTTGAGTAGGAACCAGTCATGAAATGTTAGGAAAATGATATGTATTAAGAATGATTAATTGAGGGGCGTTTTCAGGGGACTGACAGAAGGTAAGGCTAATTTGGTGTTGCCATTGTAGCTACTCCTCTTAGTGACTGACATTTCAGTAGCACTTATTGTTTGACAAGTGTTCTCTGTATTTTATGTATATTAAAAATTTAATCCTGAGAAATAGTTTCATCCTCAGAGTTATAGTTACTGCAATTTTACAAAGAAGGAAATGTGTAGAAATAGACTTTCTGTAAGTCAGTAAGTGGCTGCATCTTGATTCATATCCAGACTGCTTTGCTTTAATCTGCTGTCGGTCACTGTACTGAGCATTGTGTATTATTTGCATCCTTTGCTTTTCTTTCTTCCCCAGATGGCTATTTTTTTCCTGACTTTATTAGTTACTGGCATTGCCTTCTAGGAAGGGAAGGGAGGAGGACAAGAGAGAAAGGAAATTTCATTACCAAGCACAGTGGCAGAGTGTCTTTTTCAACAGTTCTGGCAAAAACACTAACAGTGAGGTAGTAACAAGGTTGTTGGTGTTGGAATCTGGTAAACAAGGGCTGGTGGTGCAGCTCAGTGGTAGAGGACTTGCCTAAAATGGGCAAGGTTCTAGGTTTGATACCTGTACCATACCAGAAACAAAAAACGAAACAAACAAAAAACTGGAAAGCAAGGTTTTGTGTGACTCCAGAATAACTCAGTCTAGCATTTCTCAGTAAATGGCATTTCCTGCTCTGCTATCCTCAGTCATTCACATAAGTACTCAAAAGTGAAGTACCCCTAATGCACATTAAAATACTAAAAACTAATTTTGTAATGCATTTTAAGATGGCTTTGGAAAATATCCTTGTTCCATTAACCTTTTTGGAAATAGATTAAATAGAGGAAAACAGTTAAGCGATGACTACCAGTTGTTTCAAATAACAGAAGAAAACATTTAAAATATCTGTCTTTGGGTTCTTCTTTGAATGTGTAATTATCCTGGCTCATTGTGTCACTAGATCTTGCTTTATTGTGAGAGATTCTAAAACCTTGGTTTAACAAATGAAATTTACAAGTATTTGAAAGTCCCCTAAAGAGTAAGCATTTGAAGAAATACAGAGAAGTAAGATCTCTTTCTGTGCAGCAGGATGCAGAGCTGTGTAGCAGTGTAAGTGTACTTCACAGTTTACCTTTTGAGTCTCACTGCTCTGGGACACCCCCTAGTGGCGAAATTGCAACATAATAAAATGTTTTTATCGTCAGCCTTAGCCCACAAGCGCAACTTTTCTAAACTGTATGCTAGTAGTATGTGAATTCCTCTTGGTCCAGAACCTTGTCAGTACTTGGTATTTATTGAACTTTAAAATGTTTTTCCAGTCTGATGCTGTTTTTAATGGTATCTTTTTGTGACCTTAATTTGACATTATTAATATGGTTGGATACCTTTTCATAGGTTTGTTGACTATTTGAACTTTTTTTGTAAAGATCTTCTTCATGCCTTTTGATTATCTCATCTATTGAGATTGAAGAGATTTGCATTGGCGTGTTGACTGGTTGTAGCAATTCTTATGAATTGTTTATATCTTTTGCTCACTTTTATAATATATTTTTTATATTTTAAATTTTAACCAATAATGAATTTTTTTACTTTAACTTTTTTTGAGATAGGGTCTCTCTGTGTAGTCCAGGATGGCCTTGAACTCACTATGTATCCCAGACTGGCTTTGAACTCATGGTGATTCTCATGCTTTAGCCTCCCAAATGCTGGGGTTACAGGTGTACACCACCATGCCCAGGTGTAATGAATTTCAAATATGCTTACTGTTCTGTCCTTTATAGTAAAATCTAATCCATCCTGGCTGGGGATGGAGGCACATGCCTGTAATCCCAGCATTTGGAAGTCTGAGACAGGAGGATTGTCAAGGCCACCCTGAACTACATACTTCAGAAACAAACCCAAAACAATACCAACAACAAAAAAACAAATCTAATCCATCTGTGCTTTACTTTTTTTTAATGAATTTGAGTGGCATATAGGGGCAACGAACTAGAGTACGGGAAGATAGTAAGATGTTGAGGCTGTCTACAGAAAAGCTTTTATTTTTCTATCTTGTTACTTTCTTGCTTCCCACACTAGACTGAATTACTTAAGAGAACCCATATCCTGTATTTTTCCTTCTTTAATATATACAGTGGTGGCAAACCTTTTAGAGCTTTCAATGATACCAGCATGCCACTGGAACACATGTGCCATAGTTCTCCACCACTGGTCTAGAGTATATCCAAGTACTTGGCAAATGAGTCATAGTAATAAAGAGCCAGAATGACTCTTTCAGAGGTCAAGTAAAGGTCTAAGAGGTGGTTATACTTTATTTATCTCCTGCCTTCAGGATCATTTATTTGGATAATAGAAGTTTGGCATGATGCTATCAGTGGAACACTTTAGTAGCACAGTGTCTTGGTTACTTTTCTCATTGTGGAGACAAAATACCTGACCACCCAGAGGTTAAGGAAGGAAGGGTTTATTTAGCTCACAGTTTGTGGAGGTTTCAGTTCATAATCAGCTGGCTCAAAGGCAGAGTGGCACATGGCAGAGGGCAGTAGTTCAAGGCAGCAGAAAATAGCACAAGCAACAAGAGCAAAAGGGGAGGAGGATGGAAAGAAGAGGCTGTGAGTCATTCACAAACTCTAGAAGCCCACCTCCATGACTGCATGAGACTTTGGGAGGACATCCAGACTCAAACCATAACATTCCACCCCTTACCCCACAAAGACTCATGCACATTCTTTGTGCAAAAGATGTTTAGTCCATCTTCAAGAGTTGCCAAAGTCCCAACAGTTTCAGCATTGTGAAAGGCCCAAGTCCAAAGTCTCCTCTGAGATTTAAGGCAAACTCGTAGCTGTGAGTCCCTGTACAAATGAAAAGATAAACACCTCCAACATTCAGTGGCACAAGATACAAATTTCTGTTTCAAAAAGTACAAATGGATACAAAGGATTGAGACCAAAGTCAGTCCAAAATCCAGCAGGGCAAACATTAAATCCTGTAGTTCCATGTGGAACATCCAAAGCAATCTGTGGGAAATTTTGAGCTCTAGAAGGTTTGTGTGGCTCCGTCCCTACAGCACTTCTGGTGGTTGTAGTTCCTACAACTTCTCTCTTGGGCTGGCTTTGCTCCCTCCTTGCAGGTTTCCTTAGATGATCCATGCTTCTAGCTTTTCCAGACTTCTGGGTTCTCCATTGCACCTTTGGTTTCACACTCACAGCTTCATATATTGCCCTCTCATGGGCACACTGCCTGAGCTCCCAGGCCTTCTGAAATCGAGGTGGAAGCCTTTTTAACCTCAGAACTTTTGCATTCTGTATGTACCTAAAACCAGTACCATGTGGATGATGCCAAGGTCTGCTGCCAGTTGGAGCAGTAGCCAGGGTTTCCTCTCTATTGACTGTAGGTGTCTAGTGTGGCTGCCACTGCCATTCTGGAACATAGAGCTCTGTGGCTTCCTCCTCAAGGCAAAGTTTTTCACTTTTGCAATTTTGAGTCTGCAAAGTGTGGAGACCTGCTGCTGCTTGTGATGACCTAAAGCCATCTTTTATATTCTATTCCTTCTCAACAATAGAGATCTCAGCTGTATCTTTGTAGTTCACAGCTTTACTGGAGCTTTTTCCCCAGCCAAACTCACAATGTTTCAAGTCATCCTGTTGGGCTTTTTGCTCTTGATTCACAACATAAATCTGGCTAAAAGCCCCCAACAGTAGCCATGCCACTGCCTCAACATTATAATGCCTTGAAATTTCTTCTGCCAGGTTAGTCCACTGCCCTTAATCTCAGTCTCAGGCAGAGTCTGTGGACATGAGCAGAATGCAGACAAACTTTCTGCCAAGCCATAGCACACGTCGTCAGGAGTCCAGCAACTAATGCAGTCCTTCTTCCCAGCAGAAACCTCCCAAGCCTGGTCTTTACCAGCAGGATTTCTATCAGCCTTCTGATCTTCTGAGCTCCGACCAGAATCTCACATACAGAACAGCCTAAAGCATACCAATACTACTCCTTCAGGTGACATCTCCGAACCTTTCCAAACTCTTCCCACAAGCCATTCCCAAAGGCTCTTGAACTACTTGGTCAGATAGAGTCACAGCAGTGAGCGCACTCCATTGGTACCAAATTCCGTCTTGGTTACTTTTCTCTCATTGCTGAGACAAAATACTTGACACCCAAAATGAAGGAAGGAAAGGTTTATTTAGCTTACAATTTTTTGGAGGTTTTAGTCCATACTCAGCTGGCTCCAAGGCAGGGTGGTGTGGCTGAGGGTTAACCGTTCATGGTGGCCATAAGTGAGAAGAGCAAGAAGTGCAAAAGGGGAAAGCAATCCTCTTTCCTTCCCTTATATTGTATGCCAGCTACCCGCCCTTGGGTAGGTGCAGCATTCACACTGCCAATCCCAGCGCTAGACAATGAACCAATCACAAATGCTAGACTTAGCTGCCTTCAAAAGGCCCACGTCCCCCATGACTGCATAAAGCTTTGGGGGAACATTTAAACACAAACCATAACAGACAGTTATATACCTTTTCACTAAGTAGTTGAATTAAATAAGTGAATAAAAGTTAATGTTCCAAAGGAAGAACTAGATGATTAGAAATGTTTTTTTTTTACCTTTTTTGTTTGTTGGCATAAATGAAAGAAGTAATTTAAAGAACACTGGACTGCTCTTATTATTATTTTTCAATTCTGTTTGTTAGCTTATATTAATATGGACAGTACATCCCTTTCCTTGTAGAAAGTTTTCATTTGAAAATATATTTTCATATTATTTTACACCTCTCTTCAGTATCTTTGAATTGTAAATTATTGTGCTATGAAAAGCTCGAGTATTTGTGTATTTGTTTTTTTTTTAGGGACAGGATTTCAGAACTTCTACTGTCAGTATCTTTACATCTTTAGTAAAGTTTCTAGCCTGATAAATATTTCCTAAGGTTTAATATTCATCTTTTATTAGGCAAAATATGTAAAAATGATTCACAGCATTAGGATTTCCATCAAAAATAAAATTAGAAGTGATAAAAGAATTTTTATTCAGATATATAATGTAAAACCTAATTTATATGTGAAAGTGAATTCATTACAGTGAAACACAAGAAACTATTTTAACCTCAAATTGCAATTTAAAAAAGATATTCAATGCTGGGCATAGTGATGCATGCCTGTTGTGCCAGCACTTGGGAGTCTGAGACAGAAGGGTTGTAGTGAGTTTAAGGCCAGTCAGGGCTACAAAGTGAGTTCAAGACCAGCCTAAACTGCATACTGAAACCCTGTTTAAAAAAAGACCAAAAAAAAAAAAAGATATTCATGAGGCATTAATTTTAAAATTTAACTGTTGATCTATTAATCTTTACATATCTCAGGATATGTTGGATAGACATTTTCTCTTAATGTTTTATTTCTTTTGCTTTAAACTTGGAATGTGTCTTAATTGGGTGTTCAAGAAGTTTGGAATCTGTGAGCTATCAAATATATTGTTACTTTATCTAATATAGTTTATATTGTATTTTTTTTCCTCTCTAGAATTTTTTTTCAAAGAAGTGGAATACAGTTGATAATATTAGGCCAATTTCAATTGATAAAATTAGTTTAACCCTTGGTCTAAATTCTAGAGAGCTATGATATGTGGATTATATTATTAGAACTGTCACACATTAGATTTACTTTGCTTTTTAGTTTTTTCTTGTCACAGCATTTAGAAAAGGAGAAAATGTGAGTTGCAGTCTTATAAGAGGTTGCCCATTGGAATCAGAAAAACTGGTGCGGGGGCAAGTTATGTTTTAGAGAGTAATCTTGTATTTAAAAAGAACTGATAATTAATTTTTTGTTGTTGCTTTACTACTGGGAGTTGGGCCCAGGGCATTGGACATGCTTGGCATTCACGCTATCTGTGAGCTACATGACCAAACCCAAGAATTATTGCGAGGAAGTAACAAGAGAATTTACTACCTCTTAGAGAAGTATATACGAGGCCTATTATATCTAAAATGTAAATGAGGATATCCAGTTTGATTTAACTATTTTATTATGCAGATATTTTAATCTTCCTTACTCTTTACCTTCCAAATCCCTCCTGCAATATTGTTGGTATTTTTCTCCTCAGAGGGTTATTTTTTGATGACCTGAAGATCATGCTGTTCCTTTGAGGCTTGAACATATAGTCTGTCAGTGATAAGGCATTGTTTTCAAACTATTGCAAAACTTCATTAGGATTCAGTAGATAATGTGGCCATGGAAACATTCTCTTAGTTTTTTTGTTTATTTGTTTCAGTTGCTTAAAAAACATACTTTATAGATTTTTAATACTAACTCTATTACTAGAAGTTAAAATAATTATTTACTCTGCTTATCATGCTTTGAGTGCTGGTTAAATGCTGTCTCATGTCACCTGCATTTCAATCTTGGGCTCTCCCTCACCAATGAGAAAAATAGAGCATCAGAGTTTTATAATTTGTCCAGAGGTACATAAAAAGTGTAGGAGCAGAGATTTGAACCCAGTCGGTCTAACTAGAAAGTTTTTTTTTCCTCTTTTCTTATTTATAATCTTGTAACCTTATGATTTTCCTTCTTTGTACTGGCAGTGCCTGAAGATATACTGCCTTATACCCTTAAAGGAAGATGAAAGAAAGAAAGAAAGAAAGAAAGAAAGAAAGAAAGAAAGAAAGAAAGAAAGAGATAGATAGATAGATAGATAGATAGATAGATAGATATGATGTTGGGCAAGGGCTTTGCAATTCGAATCTTTTTTCTACTTGTCAGGATCATTTATTTCAAGAAAATCATTTGATAGCTTTATAAGATCTGGACATTGTCAGAGGCCTTAAAGGAGAACAGATTGGCACCCTCACTGTTTCCTGGCCAGAGCTGGCATCAAGCTCTTACATAACTGCCCCTGTGTTCTAGCATAGCTGGAGAGATAGGCTGCTTTATTGGGTAGTTGGATTTTTCTTTTCATGTGCATCAGAAATAATAGGTCCAGAATGACTGAATTCCAGAGTTTGCTGTTTTGGTTTTATCCTTCAATTTTTTTTTTAAATGGAAGCTGAGTTTTATTAAACATAGAGCAAGAAATAGGCTCTGCAGTGCAAGTTTGGGCCAAGTAAAAGTAGGAAAAGAAGTGTACCCTAGTGTGTGAGTGTGGCCACCACAAAAGAGTGAATGCAGTGTGCAGTAGCCTATCCTTCAGCTTTAAGCCTTCTTTTCCATTCGCAGGATTTTTCTGTTTTTGTTTGTTTTTGAGATGGGGGTCTCACTATGTAGCCCAGGCTGGCCTCAAACTCATGATGATCCTCCATCCTCAGCCTCCCAAGTGCTGGGATTACAGGTATGTGCCATCATGCCTGGCATCCATTTGCAGGTCTTACACAGTATTACATTACATTCAAGCCTTTGTGAGTGAGTTGGATGTCCCCTGGATTTTTAAAAAATTAGTGTTACTGAAAACAGTTGACCTCCAGTAAATTATAAATCTTTAAAGTATACAGTTTAATTTTGACATATACCCAAGAAACCGTCACCACGGTGGTGAAAATTAGCATTCCCACCACCCTAGAATATTCCTTGTGTTCTTTTGTAATTTCTTCTCCTATCATTTGCTGTGCACTCACTTTCCTGTTGCTGAAACAAAGTATCTGGCACTTCCAACTTTAAGGAAGTGGGACTTATTTGGCTTACAGTTACCAGTGAAGTCAATCCATCAACTGGCTCCAAGGCAGAAATGGCATAACAGAAGGGCCTGGGAGAGGACCACTGCTCATCCCATGGCAGCTGGGAAGCAGAGAAGGGAAGGAACCAGGAAGAAGAATACTGAACACCCTTCAGGTCATGTCCTCCCTGGGCCACTTCTTTCCACTATGACCCACCTCTGCACAGCTGTGAACTCATCAGTGGACTAATCTCCTGATGAGTATAGGCCCCTCATTATCATCTTTCAAAAGCCCTACCTCTCAACATGAGACTTTTGGGGAACATTAATTTTCTAGTACTGCTGTAATAGAATAGCACAAATGGGAATGGCGAGAGAAACTCATTCTGTCCAGGTCTGTAGACTACAAATCCAGACTGAGGCAGTCATCTGGATTGGTTCCTTCTGGAATTGCTGAGGGAGAAGGGAGAACTTCTTCATGCCCTTCTTTGAACTTGTGGTGGTTTCTGCTAGCCTGTTCTGGTGATGGTCCTTGGCCTATTGACTGTCACTCCTACTTTGTTTTCTGTCATCTCATAGCCATCCTGTCCTGTCCTATCCTGTTATTTGTCTTTTTCTTTTTTTGGCGTTTAGTGGTACTATACTGAAATTAAGTCCAGGGTCTTTGCACTAAGCCACATCCCCAGCCCTGTTTTATTTTGAGAAAAGGTCCTATTAACTTGCCTAGCCTAGGCTCAAACTTGCAATCCTCTTACCGCGGTCTGTTAGCGTGCTAGGATTATAGTGATTTGTGCCACTATGCCCAGTTCCTATACCTTTCCTGTGTGTCTGTGTCCAAATTTCCCTTCTGTTATAAGGACACCAGTTACTGGATTTATTGCAGCATCCCAGTGCAGTGTGACTTGATTAAATCTATAATTAAGGTCCCACATACAGGTTCTAAGGATTAGAACTTCACTGTATCTTTTTGGTAGACACAGGTATCCTCTAAACACATCCTTCTCTGTCAGTCACTAACCTACTTTCTACCACCGTGTATTATTTTGAATTTTAGATAAACGAGATCATGTAGTATGTGTTCTTTTTTGTTTGGTTTCTGTTTCCCAATATAATTTTGAGGTTTGTCTTTGTTGTTGCATGTATAGTTTGTTTTTGTTGCTGATAGTATTACATTGTATAGATATATACTACAGTTTATCCATTTACCTGTTGATGACCGTTAGAGTTTTTTCTCCCCAATATTTGGCTTTGACAGATAACTCTTAAAAACATTTACATGTAAATCTTTGTATGAATATATGCTGTATCTGTTGCATAAATAATTATATAAGATGTAATTATGTGATTACATAGTGGCTGAATCTGTTGGTAGATTTATGTATAACTTTTAAAGAATATGGGGTTGGGGATTTAGCTCGGGCCAGAGATTTAGCATAGTGGCATAAGCGCCTGCCTGGCAAGTGTGAGGTCATGAGTTCAATCCCTGGTACCCAAAAAAAAAAAAAAAAAAAAAAGTCAGATTGCCTTTCACACAATAAAACCTAATAAAAAGACAGAATAAAACCAAACCTAACCAAAGTGATTGTATCATGGTACAGTCCCATAAATAGTTGCGTGATATTCTTGCAAACACTTGGTATGATTAACCTGATTAATTTTGGACATCCTAATAAGGCATACAGTGGTATCTCATTCTGATTTTAGTGTGTGTTTCTGTAATGATGAATAATGCTGAGCATCTTTCATGTTTTTATTTTCCTTCCGTCTATGTCATCTTTGGTGAACTCATTGTGCTCCCCTGTCCTCGTAGCTATTCAGTTGTTTATTGTTGAGCTTGATTTAGATATATCAAATGCATACTTTCTAAAGGTTTTCTTCATGACTTCTTTTAATTTTCTTGTGTCTTTTGAAAAGCAAAATTTAAAAAACATTTTTTGGGGCAAAGTTTAATTCATCTGTTTATTCTTTCATGGGTTGTATTTTTTTATGTTAAAGAGAATAAAACAAAACAAAACAGAATAAAGCAAATCAGAACAGAACAAAGCAAGCAGTACAGGACTTCAAAACAAGACAACAGGAAATCAACAATGCTACCATAATGTCTCTTGTGTTCTTCAAAATAACTGTCCATATCATCACACACAATGAAATCAAACAAAACAAAACAAAACCAATCAAAACAAAAGAATGAAAGCATTACAGGACTTCAAAACAAGATAATAAGAAATTAACAATTGCTATCATAATGTCTCTTGTTTTCTTCAAAATAGCTGTCCATACTATCACACATAATAAAATCAAATAAAACAAAACAGAATAAAACCAATCAAAACAAAGCCGGGCATGGTGGCACATGCCTGTAATCCCAGCACTCAGGAGGCTGAGGCAGGAGGATTGCTGTGAGTTTGAGGCTAGCCTGGGCTACAAAGTGAGTTCGAGGCCAGCCTGAACTACATGGTGAGACCCTGTCTCAAAAAGACAAAAATAAAATAAATAAAAGCATTATAGGATTTCAAAACAAAATGATAGGAAATCAAGAATGGCTACCATAATGTCTCGTGTTCTTCAAAATAGCTGTCCATACCATCATACATAATAAAATCAAAACAAAATAGAATAAAACCAATCAACCCAAAAGAATAAAAGCATTATAGGACTTCAAAACAAGATAATAAGAAATCACCAATGGTTATCATAATAAATCCCATTATCTTCAAAATAGCTGCCCATACCATCATACACAATAAAACCTAACAAAAAGACAGAATAAAACCAAACTTAACAAAATTATGAAAATGATACAGGAATTCAAACAAGATAATAGGAATTTAACAGTGGTTACTACTTTCCCTTTTTAGGCATTTCCTCCCCTATCACTTTCATAATATGTATTATGCTTTTTGGGTCACACTAACTCCTTCTGTTTTTTATGCTAGGGAGATAACTCGATTTTTACCCGTATGAGTCCAAACCATTTCACCCATGAGCATGATCTCTAGTTGCATCCATTTATCTGCAAGAGTCTTGAGATTATCTTACTTTATAGCTAGGTAGCTTTCCATTGTGTCACAATACTGTATCTTTCTTATCTATTCTGCAGTTGATGAGCAAGTTACCCTTGCTTTTTTCTGGTCCCCTGTCAATTGTTTTCTCTCCTTTGATTTTTAGTCTATGATCCTTTCAAGTTAAATGTGTTTCTTGTATACAGTACATTGATGGATCTTCTTCCTTGATCCACTCTCCCTGTGTTTCTTTCTTTCTTTCTTTCTTTCTTTCTTTTTATTTATTTATTTATTTATTTATTTATTTATTTATTTATTTTGCAGCACCGAGGATTAAACTCATGACCTTGTGCTTGCCGGGCAGGCGCTTAGACCACTGAGCTAGATCCCCAGCCTTGTTTTTGAGACAGGGTCTCACTATGCTGTTCAGGCTGGCCTTGAGCTCACTTTGTAGCCCAGGCTGGTCTCGAACTCACAACGATCTGCCTGTCTCAGCCTCCCGAGTGCTGGGATTACAGGCGTGAGCCACCACGCCCGGCTG
>RJWT010000206.1:0-81451 GCA_004365215.1 Cuniculus paca | reverse complement strand
ATTTCACTAACTCCTTTAGTTTGTTATACTAGGGAGACAACATGAAATTCACCCATGTGACTCTGAACCATTTCATCCATGAGCATGATCACCAGTTGCCTCTATCCACCTATAAGAGCCTTGAGGTTATCTTCCTTTATAGCTGAGTAAGTTTCCACCACATAAAATACCATGTATTTATGGTATATTTTTTTACAACATAATCAACCATACTTTGTTGGAGTCCAGACTAGAAATCCAGTCTCCTGAGGCCCAGTTGGAGCAAGTCCCAATTTGTTACCTCTTCCTGTGTCTTTCCAGCCTGTCCTGAACTCACACCATCTATATTTGCAGGGAGAAAGTCAAACTTCAAGTGCATTAGTCAGCTTAGGTTGCTGTAACAAAATGCTATAGGCTGGATGCTTTGAACAACAGACATTTATTTTCTGCAGTTCTGGAACCTAAAATCCAAGACAGAATGCCAGTAAGATGGTTCTTGATGAGGGCATTCTATGGCTTACAGAGCACTGCCTTCTTTCTGTATTTTCTTAGGGCAAGGAAGATAAGTAAGACTACCATTACAGTGGGGTTTAACACTTCAGGATATGACATTGGGAAGACACAGACATTCATCCTATAGCACTAAGAGAATAGTTCTCAGAACTGTTCTCAGCCCTGGCTGTGCGTTAGTGTCACTAGGGGACCTTTGATTCAACATGAGTGTTCTGGCCCTATCTTATGAGATTTGGATTTATCAGGTTCACTGGGCCTAACTCTTCATCCTGCTAGTGACGTTATTTTCTGTAAGCCTCATTTTTCCCACCTGCATCTCACTGTCGGGACAGTGTTATTAGCTGTACAGAAGATTACCTAACTTACATATATCAGATGAATTAGTCATCCTTTATGCATTACAAAAACATCGTCTTCATCTTAATTAACCCACTTTCTGTGTTTGAAGAATAACTTCAAATGAAATCAGCAGTTTAAATTTTATATATTAAAGCATTCAGAGGTTGGCATGTTGGACGCTCAGAATGGAAGCATCTGCTATCTTGAAAATATCAGAAAGGCAGACTAAAGTAGGCCCTAGATAAGGTGCCACAAATGCCAGTACTCATAGGATCCAGGCAATTCTTATAAATGAGGGAAGAAGTAGTCACTTCTGTGAAAAAAACAAAATATCCATCTGTCCTTCATTATTTTCTCTGAGCCACTTTTGATTGAGACATGGTAGAGCGAAGTGTCTCTCCACTATTAGAAAAGTAATTGTGCAAACATGGTGACAAATGGCAGCCGGCATTAGATTCTTAGGACTGGGAAAACAAGAGACAGAATGCCCACTGAAAAGGCAGCTGTGTATGGCAGTTCAACATTGCAAGATTATCCCATTTCATCCTGAGAATCTAAAACTCAGGGTTTTCTGTAAAAGCTCCTGATACTGAAGTTTTAATAAACAATTTTAAAAAATACTGAAATAAAACAGTAATGGTTTCTTAGAGTAACACTGATTGGTACAAAGAAATCCTATTTTTGGTCTAGATTTTGCCTGTATATTCAATCTGGCCTGCACACTACTAGTCTATAATCATTCCTTTCGTTCCTTTGAACCTATACTCTATCTCTTCCATCACTGAAACCATTATATATGCAATAAACATGCATTGCTGTCCCCATACTTAGTTGTTCATCTCTGGCATGGGTCTTTATTTCCTTTCACCAAATTTTCTTGCATTTACTTCTGTGAATTATATTCATTTTTTTGCTATAAATATTTACTGAGCAGATGCTGTAGTGGATGGTAAGGATACAAAATTTCATCAGCTAGTTCCTACTCTGTTTTGCATCCAGTTCATTTTCAGATATATGCCCATTGTAATGAGAAAGAAATGAAAGAATTTGATGAGAATATGCCATGAAGATATCTAAGTCAACCTCATGGAAACATGAGGTTCATTTTACTAATAACAAAATAATCCCTCCTTTTTCTTTTACCTACTTCTTCCTCTTTAAAAAATAATTTAACCAATCTATTGAGACCCCTGTATGACGATCGCCTCTAACCTCTGGTTGTTTGGGTGGTTCATAGAATTTAATGCTCAGAAGGTCATAGAATAAAACTAAAATTCATATCACATGATGCAGTCCTTTTTATCTAACAGTGTCAACAATTTATTTGAAATGCATAACATGGGTTGGCTGTACCAGCCAGGCACAAGGCCACATGGTGTGTTTGGTTGTGCTGAGTCTTGGCTTTTATGTTCCCTGTCCTGGTTTTTGGCTCTTAATGATGCCAAGTGGCTCACCCAAGGGACTGTCCCTCTCAGCAGGCTTCTCTCCAGGGCAGTGTCTCCACCCCTGCGATGGTTATCTGTTAATAGAAGGAAAAACAAGTTGTGAAAGTGGGCCATGTGCATCACCAATAAACATGAAAATTTCATTGGCAAGAGCCCTCCTCTCCTTGCCAAAGTGACCTTGGTTGGCGCAAAGATGACAGAGTGCTTCTCTGCCCGGGTCTGACAGCATTGCTATCACAGCACGTTTGACAAATCGTTCACATTAAATCGGGGGGCACTTTCGGCAGCGCCGACGTCCCCTCTCCATCACTCCTGATTACCACACAAACGTCAGCCATGGCACCGAGCACATTTGTCAGAGGGAGTAAAAAGCAGTTGTTAGTAAGAGCGCTACCTGTCATACTAATGGACTAGAGCTCGTTGCTTTGTGTCTCACAGGAGCCTACAGATTTGCAAAAAAACAAAACATAATTTTTTGGACAGTTGTCCAGTGTTTCTTGAAAATGCTTTTGTGCTTTGCTGGAGAGAAAGAGGCATGGATAGCTTATCTGATGGGATAGCTAGGTGTCTTCTCTTGGAAGAGGAAACAAATGGTAACTGTTCCTGTGACTTTGCTGTTTAGTGGCTGCTGTCATTTCTTTGTGGTCAAACAGGCAAAAGCCTGATGTTCATTTGAGGATATCTGTACACTATAAATTTAATTAAATACATAAAAAAATCAATGTAGCAATTTCTTGCTATTCACTAGTGAACACATTATGCTTATCATGAAATTTTAGGAAAGCATTTGAAGGAGGGGAGGATGAGTTTGTCTTTATGGCCATGTCCTCCACCATATAAATGCCATGATTTACACTGTACTTTAAGTGTTATCCATAAAATTTGTCTCCTAGCCTGGTCATAAGAACTCTGTAAGGTAATCCAGCCATACATGACTGCTCCCATTTTAGAGATGACAAAACTAAGAATCACAAAAGTTCTTTTCCAGGATGGCACAGATAAAAACATATTTCTAGTAAATTCCTGTGGACTCAAGCCAACAGTGTCAATAATATTAGAATATCTAATAAAATTTAAACAGTTCGTTTAAATGACTCCTGTGTTGGCCACACATTTACTGTTTCATAACTCTGTTTCCAAACTGTTCATCGCTTTTTCCTGTGTCTCCTTCACTAGTCAGTAGGTAATTGAGTGGAGGTCTGGGAGGTATTAGAGGTAAGAGACCAGGAGTTTTGGTGTGCCACACCCCATGTGGTCAATGATCCACAAGTTACCTGAGCCCTTTTGACTTCTCTACGGAGTCCTCACCCTGCAGACAAGTTTGATTCCATCATCTGCCATCAGTCCTGCCTTCTGCACATATTGGGAGTGGAGTTGAGCAAACCAATCTTCTTATCCCACTTTAGCCTTTTTGGGGGAACAACCCCCACCCTAAAGCTATCCTATGGACCCAACCATCATTCATCTCATTAACATATACTTATTAAGAGATACTTTTATCACTGCCAGTTCCAAGGGTTTTAGGACCTGTGTGCTGGATACCACAGGCAGAGATGAAATATTTAATTTTTTGTACACAGCAATGTCACTGACTTCTTGTGACTTTGCTCTTCTTAGTGATATTATAAGCAGGGCTGATGAAATTGTGATGGGTGAACTTGAATGAAGCAAATGCTAAATGTTTGATTTCTTTCTTGCTTTATTCCAAAAGTCTTGGATTCATGATTCTGAATATTCCTGATGGTTCTTTTCCATTAGAGATTTCAGTTACCAGCATTGCCTTTTTCATAGAAAGAGGACTGCTATGACTGACTCTTCTTTACAACCTTCTCAGGTCCTTGTACTAGGAAACCTCAAGATGTTAAATTCTCTCTGATTCAGAAAGAGACAATCATTTGTAAGTAAGCTCTGTTACACAGTTCTTCGCCCAGCACTAGACTATCTTATGAAAAAATGAATGGAATCAATCCATTTGTTTGTTTAGTCCGGATAATTTTATGAACAGTGATAGTCGTTGGCTTTGGGCCTGCCCAGCCTAAACTGTTCCTAAAATATCCACCTTCACTATAACCTTTCACTACCACCTACGGATTGGTGTTGCCAGATTCTACTCTTTCTCCCACTCATTGTCACAGATGGACTATCCTTACCTCACGCTTTTCTGACCAGAATAGCATTTGACGTTACCAGTGGCTCTATTTTTTTCTCCTTTGGTATTGGGTTTTCTTTTATGCTGTGGTCTATAAAACAGATCCAAGAGGATCAACCGTGATTGAAACAAAGGTGTGAGAAACACAGGGAACACTTGGTCTGGCCACTTGGACATCTCCCTAGAGCACACAGCCCTGCTAAAAGAAGGTGGGAAACTCTTCTAGGGCCACCTACACATGGTGTAAAGAAACCCACATCCCTGTCCGAGACCCTGCCCTCTATGCACATGAGGCAGGAATGCCATACTGAAATGCTCAGGTCAAGAGAGTTTGTCAGTAGAGCCCAGACGAGGCAGTAGTTTGAAGAGACAGTGGAGATGAGATGATGGCTTAGTCCACTTGGGCTGATACAAGTAAATACTGTAAACTATGTGACTTTGGAACAACAATATTTCTCTCTCAGAGTTGCAGAGGCTGAGAAGACCAAAATCAAGGCATTGGCATATTTGGTGTGAGGGGGACCTGCTTTTTTGGTTCTTAGATGGCAACTTCTGGCTCTGTCTTCATATGATAAAAAGGGCAAAGCAACCCCCTTAAATTTCTTTTATATGGGCACTAATTGCATTTAGGAGGACTTCTCCCTCAGGACCTAATCCTATCTCCTAATAGCTTCATGCTGGAGAATGTTTCCACGTATGAATTTTGCAGAGCAAAAATATTCAGTGCATAACAAATGATGACAATATACATTTTGTATCTTGTTCCAAATACTCTAAGCAATTTCACACACATTTACCCCTATTGATCCATATTTTCACCCCACACACAAATACAAAATGGAGGCACAGAGTCATCTCCACAGTAAGACATTTGGAGATAAGATTGGAGCAGAAGTCCTCAGCATCTGAGTTTGCTAGGTTGTTTTGCGTCACAGACACACACAGCTCATAGCATAATGGCTTCCTAAATACAGCTGGTCCTCACCATCCATTGCTCTCTGCCTCTGCTCCCTTCATTACTAGGCTTATACACAAGTATTTTTAATTGTAGCAGAGTTTCTGTCAAGACACTCATTTCCCTGGAAATGAACTTGTACCCCCACCTCCAAAAAAGACAAGTAGACAATAGCATTTATTTAGTTTCCATAAGTTACTTCATCTTATTTTCTTTATATCTATGCATAGTTTATTGTTTTAAAGACCAGAGAATGTGTCCCTGTGTTAACTTCCATGGCTACGTACCTGATCATGCAGCAGCGGCTTAGTGGCATGTGATGTATTCAATACATTTTAAACACTGCTGCATTTAAAAATAACTTTAAAAGGTTGTAAATGTCAAACTGAAATTTGAAATATGTCAGATGGCTGTCATTTTTACACCCTTCATTAATTTCAATAGGACTCAGTGAATTGTATTTGACAAACTGTTATCATACATTGACTACAAGCATGCTACATTTGTGTAGCACATCCTTGACGAACTGAATGTTTTGAGGGGAACTTTAATATATGACTTCTCTTTGACCTCCTAGATGACATGAGACCATCAAATGACAAGTGTGGCAGCATTCAACTCTAAGGTTTTCCACATGGTAGCATTTGGAAAATCTTCAAGAGGCTTGTTCAGAAATGGAAGTGTCCGTTGGAGAATTTCCAGTAACAAAGGCACATTTACTCTAGGTGCACAATTGCAAAATTTGAACCTCAGCTAAGGCAAAGAGGTCATGAATAAAAATGTTCCCTTGGCATTTTGAACAGGTGGAGACATGTATGGGAGAGTCCATTCTGGCTATAAAAATAGTATCATTATTAAAACTAATAACAATTACCAACTATTAAGGGCTACATGAAAATCATGAAAACAAAGTTCGAATGTGAGGCTGTACTAATTCGAGTGGTTACCTCAATACTGTGCTTACTCTGTAAGCCTTAATATCCAGGTGATTTAGTTTGCTAATTTGTAAACCCAGGATAATATTACTTACCTCACAGGGTTACTAGAAGGATACTCTGCCTTCAATGAATGGTAGCTGTTGTTATTTGGCAGGGCTGTGGTGGATGCTCTATATATACTCCTTAATTTCTCCAACCACCCCGTGAGATTGATAATGCTTGTGTCCTTGCTCATTGGTAAATGAAGAAATGGAGATTATGAGGCATGTTCATTTTGTCTGGAGTTATCCACCTAGTGAAAGACAGAGACAAGCATTCAGACAATGAGGATGACTTTTAGTAACGGAAGTTGAAGTTCCCCCAACATTAAACATTAGTGCTATGGTGCCAGGAGCCAAACCACATACCCACTGAGAAAAGTGAATTACGTGGAAACCACATCCGTGCCCTGCCTGGGCTGTGCAGTAATTTGGAAAACATACACATTCTCATGCTTCTCCTTTTTTCTCTTTTAAGAATACGTTAGGATTCACGCGAATACTTTATATTAGTGTAGCAATTTCAACACAGCTTTTTAAAATGTCCATGAGCAAATAACCTATTAATTATGTTTCTGAAATGCAAGTAGGGAAGAAATTTTACCTAGCGATCACTATTTTTAAAATTCTATCTGGCTTTAGGATAGAAAATTGTTAATTGTTTTTCTATACCATAAGCACATTTAAAAATCAACTAGTAAGTCAGACTTTTAAAATTTTAGAAAGCTTTAGATAATGTCACATCCAAAGCTGCCTTTCATCTGAATTTACTTCCATGTGAAGAAGTAAATGACAGGATCAGAGCAGGCCACTGGGTTAGGTACTGAACCTCAGCTCCAGCTGGTGATGCCCAAGGGTGTCAGTCTTCTTCTTCAACACACACAAACATAGTTCTGACTATGAGAAATTTTATATTTTTGAAAAGCATTAGTGAATTTATAAAATGTACAAACACTAATGAGAGATAAACAGTACCCGTCCATAGGGTATTTTTTACCACAGTAGGTCATTTTGATACATTAGTTATAATTCAGTTTCCCATACTTTGCACAGGTACACACCTTCACCCAAGGAGAAGTTCAAGGTCACCTTTTATTTCTCAAGGTCATGTAATGAGGCCTTAGCAGTGCAGAATGGGAACCCAGCCCTCCAGGTTTCTATGCCTCAGTTGATGTCACTCTACTCTTGTGCCATTTTGACTTGTGAAGACAAGGGTAAAGCTGGGAAGTCTGTTAACCACAATCAGAGAAAATCTACTCTGCTTTTTTAATCAGGAAGTGGAGGACAGTTTTAGGTTGGAGTCACAGGAAAAGGACCATGGGAAATAAGAGTTTTCTAGTTGGCAATTTCTTGATTGCACTGGGGACAGGGAAACACATGCAAATCATTAAGGATGTGTGGTCCACTCTGAGAGATGATCTGCAGGAGTGAATGAGAAGCAGTGGAGCCTGCTGGGAACTTTGAGGCAATCAAAAAACCACAGCCCGTCTAACATTCACTTTCTTCACATTGATCTACCCTTCTCCCCCCTTTTCCTTTTCAGTCTCCCGTGAACAAGCTCACACCCTCCTAAAGTGTGGGTGGGGGCCTCTTGCTTACTTGTGCACTTCCTTGTCATTGATGTCTTCTGTGCTCCCTTATCTCACTGAGGGGGATTCAGCAGCCTTCTATTAGTTATGTTTATGCAAACGAAGAATCTAGGGTAGAATTATAATTTATGAGAACTGCACAGGGCTTCTGACAATACTCATAAACATTCTAAACAACTTTATCTCAGTTCAGAACAAAATGCACATTTTTGTCAACTAATACGAATTTTTATTATAACAATATTTTAACTTGGATTGGCCTCTTATGGTGAATAGTGGGGATGAGGTGGGTCCCCCCAACCCCCACATATGTTTAGAAATGTTCGTTCACCATCATGATTCTTCCTTAAGAATTAGTGGACAGTAAACATTATCCTCATGGTGTCTCACAGATTAGCAAATTGTAGGGGTTGTTTTTGCTGTTGGTTGGTAGTTTTGTTTTGCTTTTGACCAAGTAATTATCAAGTTGTAGATCCTTGATGCGCAGCTTAAGGCTCCTAAACTCATGTGTGCTCTACTGGTGCTATTTATCACATATTGTGCTCCCACAAAAATGAGCAGTGAGTGATAGTTCTTTAGTTGTGTTATAATTTCAGAATATAATAAATGTTCCAGTTGGCATTCTGCAAATTGGGTAGGATACTGGGGAAAGAGTTTCAAATGAATGACATGGCAATTTGCTTTTAAATCTTTAATACCATTATTGAATTGTCAGAATAGCTCAGTAATACAACAACTGTCCATTTTTTAAGAGTTGCACATCATTTAAAGACAAAAAGAAAGACAAGAAAAACTCCCCAGTAGTCCAAATCTTTTAGCCCTTATTATTTCTTAAGCTCATAATGGCAATACAAACCAAAACAAGTTCATTTTTTTCTCCAATACTGCATTTATATTTTTGATAGGAAAAAAATAATTTCACCTTTTTTTTTCCCTAGGAAATGTTTGAACAAAAGGCCATTAGATAGAATCTTAGCTTCCAGATTTAAATGCTCATCCAAGGATAACGGGTTTAATCGTCTGAGCTTGCAAAGAATACACAATCATAAAATCATTTAATTAAATTCCATCAATGCTGTTTGTTTTGGTGCCCATTTGGGTATTAATAACACCGTTGCTGTTTTTAATGCCAGAGGTTTACCACTTAATTATTATCTTTGCTTATTGGAGATGTTAGCCTCAATTTGTAGGGTTCCATAATCACACACTGGGTGTTGCTTCACCAGCTACAACACATTTCCCAGAGACAAGAAGTCCTAGCGCCTGTGCCTGATCTGAAGATGAAGTGGTAGAAATCAAATGAAAACATTTGTTAAATTGTAAAACTGTAACACAGGAAATCTGAATGGTTATTCAGACTGTGAGTAAATTTGATGGGGTGTGAACTGATCACTTTATTGCACTCTGTTTATAGCATCCTTGCCATTTTCTGAGATGGCAGCCCAATGCTTTTCATTGTCTTAATTAGATTAAGAATGGATTAGAAGAGCCAAATCTGTTATTAGAAAGGCAATTCTGCTGTGTTCCTGAAAACCCCCTTTTGGTTTTTAATTTCTTAAATTCCACTGATGCAAAATCGCAAATGCCTTACTTGTAATTATGAGCATCTATGCATTCATTTAAAAGTCTATAAGAGTATTAAGACAATCAGATCTCCAATTTTTTTCAAAATTATTTCAGAAGAAATAAGGGAAGGAAAAAAGGGGAGGGATAGAGGGCTGCATTTACTTATGCAATGATAAAAAATGAAAGAACAAACAATGTAATTGTTTTCTAATTCTTTTGATTTACTCAGACATAAAAATGCATGCTTTTATGAGCCAAGAATTTCTTTCCTAACACATTTGTTGTTTTAATTTACTTATATGCCCTGAAATATTTGAAAATGTAGGTTTCTCCTGCTTCTGACTGAGCATTTGTTCTGTGGGAAACCTTCCCAGATAAAGGTCTCATTTTGCGTTTTACTTATCTGCTTCTTCTTTGTGCCTATACAAATGCAGCTCTCATTTTTAATTTTGTGATAGACTCTGTCATAAGCAATATGAGAGGACTGCTCTCAGCTTCATTTGGAGTGGTGCACAGTGTTTGACTTGTTCTTATTTCAGTGGTGCTCTGGTTTTTATGTGTTATTCTTTATTCCCTCTCTAAACTGTGTCACATGGAAAGCCTATATTTTACAAATTCTCTCTGCATTTTAAATTACTGCACAGTCATGTAATACAATTTTCACAATTCTGTACATATACAAAGATACAAGTGAGTATGTGGAAAAACTAGTGAAATTCAAATAAGAACTGTTGTTAGCAGTCTTTATACCTACGTCAGTCTCATGGTCTTGACAAGATTCTAAAGTTACATAAAATGATCTTGAAACAAATTGGGTGAAGGCTACATGAGAACTTTTTTTGAGTTTTAAAGTATTTCAGACTAAGAAGTTAAAATTTTTCCTGAATAGTTTTAGTCTATTAACTACTAATTTCCTACCAGTAAATACTATGACCTATGTTGAGTTAATTTTGCTTTAATAACTGACACCCACATATCACCAGCCTTTTGAAGACTACTAGTAGGTTTTTTCTTCCATCTCAGAGTGTGTTGTGTACGTCTCCTGCTTACTGTACTATAATGCTACTGCTTTGTATACAGTCCATGTATCAATAGTCTTTTTTAGCCCTAGAGTGTAATACTATGGTTTGGAAATCATTTTTTCCATGCATATGATTGTTCAGTATTCGAATAGGAAAATAAGTCACAAAAAGATGCTTGCTGCATAGCAAACTCTGTATATATTCTGAATGAAGGAATAAATTATTTTGTTCACATGTGACTTTATACCTTATAAAGACAAGATTCAGTGACTGCCGAGCCATCTGTTCTGAGTACTTTGTGATGGACTGGATTCTAAGATTGCTTATTAATTGTCATTGCTCCAGTGTGGTGCTAGGCTTGGGACTGGAGGTCTTGAAGAGATACCTAATTTAGAAGGCCTGTGACAAAATTCATCACTAATTACCTGTCCCTCAAAAGGGAAGTCATTGCCATCAGCAGCATATGATGGTGATAATAATGGTTATCATTTATTGAGTGATTAGCATTCTAAGTACTTTACACGCATTCACTCACTTTAATTTTATTCCATTACTATTTAGAGTTTAGAAAGATCACTTGTCCAGGGTTGCTCATGGTTGCTGGTAAGTGACAGAGCAGACACTTGAACCCAGGAAGACTGACTCCTGAGAACATGCTCCTAACCATCCCCTGGAAGGCTCTCCTTTCATCTTTGTGCCCTTATCTGCTTAAATGGTGAGTGGTGATCAACCCAGGAAATGTACTGGAATCATCTGGGGACCTGTTCTTGGACCAATTCCCAGACATGCATGTTTATTTTGTCTGGGGTGGGCATTCTGTTCAACTTGCAAAGTGATTCTTACGTGCAGCTTTGCTGCGTATCGCATACTTAGCTGCACACCAGCATTCAGAGTGAATAGGGAGCCACTCATTCTACTTATACGTTCATTCAGTGTGTATACAAATACAGCAAATCAAACTTTGTCCCAGTCACATACGTGTGGGAAGGGAGTGCTAAGAGTCCATCTACCTTTCAGCAGTAAATGCTCTCATCTCTTGTTAAGCAACCTGCTTTTTGTTAATCTTAGCTAGAAATTTTCTGCCTTTGACCCTCCGTCTGTCACTGATGGTCATTTTATAGCCTTTAACGTATAAAGGTGTCGGTTTGCTCTTCTTTAAAGAAGCAAACAGGAAAAGGTTCTTACTTGGCATCTAAAAATTTTACCTACTAAGGAGTTAGGCAGTTTAGAGAAGTGAGCAAAGCAGACAGGTCTTTGAGTAATGATGGTCCTCTTAAAAAGACGTCTGGGGTAGTTATCACTTGGGCCAACTGGAGAGGACATGTTTCACTTCTCATGGTGCCTGCTGCTCCAGTCCCGCGTGGCAGTCGCAGTTGCACAGAAATGCTGCCTCATATTTGGGGATATAGATTCTTAAGAAGCTCCAGAAATAAAATTTTTCAATTGCTTTGCTTAGCTTTATTTTGTTCTGTGAGATAAATTGACAGAGTTCTCTCTTTTTTCTTTTTTTTTTTTTTTTTTTTAAGTATCATATAGTCCACATTATATTACCAGTAGTGGTAAGGACTTGTTATAGTTCAATGCAAGTAGCATTTTGGAATACATCGTTGTCTCCTCCTCACTATTAAGTGCACCAGGTTCCAACTGTCATCAGAAGTTACCATTTTGATTTTAGATGGCATAAAATTTTGTGGCCCCTGTCTCCTCATCTGTGAAATTGAACCTAGAGCAGGGAATTCTACAACTCCAGTGGGTGTTAATGGCTTGGTCTCGAACTGGGCAGGTATGACCTGATCCTCTTCCTACTGCTTACCAGCTGTGTGATTGAAAGTAGGCTCAGTCCGAAATAAAGCACTGCGCTTACACTTCCTCATCAGTACAAGGGAGACATAAAATATTGACTTTCTTGGTTGTCTTGAAGATTACAATAAATTATACATGCAAAGTGCTAGACCTAGTAAAGCCTTGGCTCTACTACTAATAAAAGAAATACTTAATAATGCAATATTTTTGATAGGTTGAAATCTGACAAAGTGTTGCCCATAAATTTGTTCCATTGTTCTTGTTGGGCTTGAGCTTAGGTAAATCTGCTCAGTCTTTGCTGTTCTTTCCACCAACCTTAAAAGAACTTCTCCTGTGACTTTGACTTTTCCAAAATGAGTAGGACTTACAGCTTCATGGTGATGGACACAAATCCAAATTGTGAAACTGCCCTGTTCTCTCAGATGTGGTCCACACGGATTTGAAGCTTGTGCCTTTGGAACCAAAGGAAGTCTCCTTGGGAGAATTAGAAGCAAAGTGTGATTAATAATGAATATATGTATGTATTTTAAGAGTAGGGTTGTGCTAAATGTGAAGAGTCAATAAATGCCTGTTAACCTTCTCTGAGGTCAATAGTTGGCTGGGTGACTGGTTATGCAGGGCAGCCTGAGCATCTGCAGCCTAATTCAGAGCTGCCCTTGGATCTGACAATGGTACATGCAATTAGGAAAATGTCTCTGTAATAATGGTAATCGGTGTACACCAGGAGGACAGGGCACAGCTGTGGGGTGCTTTGGGACAGAAATGAGAAAGATTCATCCTTTCCGGAGGAGAAACAGGATCAAGTGATCTCTTTTCAGTGTAAGTCTAACATACTTTCAGTTCCATCGCCGTAATAATTGACTGAAAAACACTTCAGAAAAAGCTCATGACTTGTGGACCAAAGACTGTCTATGATCTAATTTTTTTTCCAAGTTGTGAGTAGGTTAAAATTGTGAATTTTCCCTTTAAGAATGCTCTTGTGGATCTAAATATCTAACTCAGAATAGGCTTGGTCTAAATTTTGGGGCTTTTCTTGGTGTTTTGTTTTTGGTTCATAACAGAACTCCACTTGTGCTTTAAAAAAGCTGTGACTTCTGTATACTATCAGTTCAGCTTTGCCTCAATTGAAATGTTGATACTTGTAAATGACAGAGCTATCAATGTAGCTATCCTCTTTTGGTTCTTCAGAGTAACAGCTTTGAGAGAAGAAATGTGTTTGATTTTGTGAGAAATTTAGAGCTCTGGTTTATCTTCAGATTAGAGGGTATTTTGGTCTTCTCTATCCCCCACTTTCCCTAACCCTTAAATAACAGAAAACAATTCCTTGGATTCTCTCCTTACAAAATGATAATAATAAAATAATAATAATATCTCCATTCATTACAAGCTCTGAATAAGTAATAATGATAATGATGTGAGAATATTTTACATTTATGACTGCGTTAGATTTTCAAGTCTCCTTACACCTCCATTTTCTTACTGATCCCAACATCAACACTAAGAAGAAGAGAAACAGGATGCAAAAGACTTTAGACATTTATTTATCCTTTCATCCATTCAGCAATTATTTAATAAGTAATTGTGTGTGCTACATATTGCACTGGGAGCAAAGTCTATAACATGAAAAAGAACGACAAGCTCTCCATGCATTTTATTGGGAGGACCAGGCAATGATTACATAAACGAATGAATAAGATCATTCCAGTTAATGATACTCACTGTGAGGAAAGTAAAACAGGATGATGTCTTTGGAGACCGTCTACTGTTGTTGCTTTAGGTTGGGTTGCCAGAGAAAGCTGTGCAGGAATGGTGACATTTTAGCTGAAAGTTTAATGACTAAAAGGAGCCGTGGTGAGGCTGATGGGAAAGCGCACCAAATTCAGACACCTTAAGATGAAAAGACTGGTGAAGTGGGGAGAATAAAAGGAGATACAGAGAAAGGTAAGCAGGGGTCAGGTCTTTACCACTTCTAGGGCATGGTAAGGATACTAATTCAAGCCTTCACTGCACTGTCTGCAGTATTTCTGTGGGAATAGAAACATCGCCAGGTCCCTTCCCCTGGTAGGTATAGAAATGGAGTAAGGCCACAAAAACAGAAGATTCACGCCATTGCAACCACTGCACTGTGAGCTCATGAAGCAAAGGCACCTCAGCATTCGTTTTGGTATCTTTTGCAAAGACCTCACAGGAATGTGATTAATAAACACCTTTTACAAACTGGGCTGCTTTCAAAGTGTGGCTCGTGGCTCACTTGCACTGGAGTCACCAGAGGTACTTTTTTGGAAGGGTGGGGGATTCTAGGGGACTGAACCCAGGGTCTTTGAGCTGCGTCTCCAAATATTTTTTATTTTTTAACTTAAAGACAGGGTCTTAATAAATTGCCTAGGCTGGGCTCAAACTGGAGATGCTCCTGCCTCAGCCTCCCAGCATTCTGGGATTATAGGCATGTGCCACCAGGAGCAAGCAGCACAGAGTGCTTATTTGAAAATGAAGATGCCATCACCTCAAAGTAGGTTTATGAATTCAGAATTTCTGAAAGAGGAGCTATTAATCTGCATGTTCAACAAATTTCCTTGGGAAATTTTTAGGCATAGGAAATTTGAGAATTGACCTCATTTTTGCTTTTCCTAAGAAGTTCCTACTATATTATAAGAATCTTAGTGTTAAGCTGATGTATGTGAATACTCAAGAGAAATGTCTGCTGACAACTGTGTGTTTACAATTTTTTTATACTGAATCCTAATAAGATTATATAAATGTGTTAATTTCTAATGTAATTACACTTTTTCTGTATTAATTTAAGCAAAGTGAAATGGAGAAAATAATTGTGAGTATATTTCTACTTTTGTTCCATTCCATATATTTGGTTGTTTTATCAGACAGGAAGCAGCAGTTCTAGCATACCTCCAAAATGCCAGTGCTGAAAAGTGAGAATTCTACAAAATGGAGTGATTAGAGAATCTGCTTTGCTTTAAAACCTATCTTGAGCTAATGAACTACTTCCTTAAAAGAAAGAAAAATTAGGTTCAACAATGAAGTGATATTTGGTAAATGTCTGTCTGACCAAGTTCTATCCAAATACTGCCAAAGGTTTAGGTTTCTTCTCTCCCATATTCAGTTTTGAGAGGGAGATCAGAAGATGCGGCCTCAAGGCCTACCACAGGGCACAAGTGGAAGCACTGCTCTGGTCCCAAGTTCCTCGTGTATTTGAAGACCACTCAAACGCTATGCTTGAAGTGGTGTTTCCGGGCATGAAAATGGCCGACCCTCAGCCACATGGAAAACCATGGCGTCCAAGCCCTTCGCTGTGTGTTCATTCCAGTCTCATCAGCCACAGAGAAGACTGGCAGGGCAGGATTTTCTTCATCTCATCCTTACTGTTTATTTGTTTTTTCCTTTCTATTATTTGTCTTTCACTTTTTTGGCAAAGCACTATCCTAAATTATCATCAATTTCCTCTTGCGGCTACTTTTTTTTTAAATATAAAATATACAATTGCTTGGATTTATGGCAGGGAAAACAGGCAAGGCATATATTAAAAAATAAACAAAAAGTTCTCTTAAAATCTTGTCCCCCAAAATAAAATGACACAGTAAGGTCACATACCATGGTAGAAGGGTGAGGGTTTCCAGACCAAGGAAGAGGGCCGCTCATCTTTTTGTTCCAGAATCAACTGCTTTGAAGGTAGATTATTTAAAAACCCCCTCCTTCTTCAGTTGCATTGGGTTCATTTTCTAATACTGAATTCTACCAATTATTATTTTCCTTTTCCTACTCATTAAATGACATGTTTTTTTTTTTTCCTGGTGTTGGGGATCGAACTCACAACCTCGTGCTTGCCAGACTGAGCTAAATCCTAAATGACATGATTTCTACAGATGATGACTAGGGATGGCTGGATCCCCTTTCCTCAACGTGTCTGGTTTCTCTTTGTCATTTCAAAGAACACATGAGATTTTTTTCTGAATTTTATTTTAGATTCACAAGCTCCACTCAATTTTTACTTTCTTCCTTGACCTATGCTTACCAAGTCTGCCATCATTATAGTCTGGCAGGCTACAGCCCACATCATAGCCAACATGATTTTATTTAGCCAGCACAATGATTGTTTTTAATTACTGAATTTGAATATCTTTAGATGGGCAAACTCTCTGTTCTCTACACCTGCCTCCCACCTGCTGCTTCACATTTTGGCCTCAGAGGGAATTTCAGCAAGACTAATTTTTTTTTTCTCAAATAAGCTCCATATTTTTTTTTCTGCTGATGCAACTGCTGAATTTTGGGGAGTATGTTTTTGTGGATGTGTGCTGGTTGTGTTAATATGTCTTGATATTGGTGATAGTTGTGTATAAGAGCTGGCCGTGTATTTGGGTTGCATATCTTAGTGATGTGTTTGTGTGGTAGATACATGTGTATATTGTTGGTAGAGATGCTAGCAGAGAAACTGTTTTGCTTTAGTTTGGCTTCTTTTCTTTCCAATTTTAATCTAATAAAGTATTTTTCCTTTGAGAGATTTCATTATTTAAATGACAGGTGCTTTTCATGTTTTACTTGCCAATATATGCCATATAACTTATGCATTACTCCTTCCCCTCCCGGAGACAAGAATCCTGATAGATTAAGTTACTCATCCAGTTGCAAAGAATGTTCTGGAACTCAGATGTTTTTCCCCTTCAGTGGAGATTTCAGGATTCAGGAGCTTTTCTTAAACAAGAAATGATGGCATTCCTTTCACTTCAGACTTATCATCAGATAACTTGCCAGGAGTGACAAAATATATTCTACAATCTGCTTACCAAACACTAAGCTGAAGTCTTTAACTGAAGATACATAACATAATAAGGACATAATGAGCAGCTATAAACTAGTGCTTCTGGCATTACCACCCATCCTGATTCATTAAGAAATGTTTCAGTAGGTCTACATCCTCTTCTTTCATCACCTACTTCCAGGCTATTTGCTCATTTTTCAGTATTCCATTCCGTGAGGCCTCATTTTGCAAATCACTTCCTTGAATTATGATAGGTGCCCACCTCACCTTTTCACAGTGGGTGCAGGCTCAGACTTTTGCCACTCATCTTCATCAACTGCATGGCAGTCATTGCCACTGGTGTTCTGAATTTGCTCTTTGCAAGGTCTTTGCAATACTAGGAACAAGATGAGTTTGCACTCCGTTACTGCAGCTGCCTGTTATTACCAAGAAATTTAATTCTAGGTGCTGGGATGTAGCTTTGGAAAATAACAAGATCATTTTCTGGTAACAGTTTCCCTTTTGATTCAAATTTACTTTTTAGTCTGTATTTACTTTAATTGTTTTATTTCAGTGCATACCACTTCACTGAAGCCATTCAAAATGCTATTATTTAAACATTCATAGTGAATTTTTTAAAGAGATTGTGCATACAACACTACTTATGAGCTATGGACTATTCACTGATGTGTATACTCATTTATGTGTCAGTGTACCTCAGATAAGGACTAAACACAAATAGAGGCTGAAATAACTGTAAATAGATGAGAAAAGTCTTCCCAGGTGTATCAATCATCTATTGCTATGTAACAAATTACCCTTAAAACATCATGGTTTAAAACAATAGTAAATGTTTCATAACGTTCACGGTTTATTTGGGTCAGGAATTTGGGAGCGAATTAATTGGGTAGTTCTGACTCAAGCCCTTTCATGAGGTTGCAGTTTACTTTCTGCCCTAAGTGCAACTGTCCAAATGATTTATTGGGTGCCATAGTTTGAAAGTGCTCCCCAAAGTTTATGGATTGGAAACTTAACCTCCAAGCAAGAGTAGAAATGTGAGAACTCTGGAGATGATTCGGTCACAAAAGTTCTATTCTCATGAATGAATGAGTGCTGTTATCACAGGGGTGTATTAGTTGTCACCAGAGTAAGTTACTATGAAAAAGGAGTCAGTCTCTCTCTCTGTCTCTCTCTCTCTCTCTCTCTCTCTCTCTGTCTCTCTCTCTGTCTCTGTCTCTGTCTCTCTCTAACTCTCTCTGTCATCCTTCTGCCTTTGGATGACATCATCACCATGGGATGATAAATACAACAGGAAGGTCCCCACCAGATGTGAACACCTGCTTCTTAGAGTCCTCATCCTCTAGAACTGTAAGAAATAAATTAATAGTGTATCTCTGTAAGTTACTCAGCCTGCTGTATTCTGTTATAGAAGCATAGAAAGGACTAAGACCCTAGAGCTGGAGGATCTGATTCCTGGGTAGCCTACTGTTATTTCTGCATGTTCTGGTCCTCTGAGTGAGTAACTGAATTTAGCCCACATCAAAGGTGATGGAAATTAGGCTCTGCCTGTAGAAGGAAGAAGTTTTAAAACTACCACATTATATTTCTGTAATTTTCAACTTTTGTAATCCCCATATATCTCAGAAATTCATGTCAATCGTCACTTTTTTTAAATCACACTGAAAATGGGACTCAAAGATCTCTGGGTGGCAAGGTTGTTCAGCTACACAGTGCATTCTCAGGCTGGACTAATCGAACGTTGTTTTTCAAGGTGTATTTCCATCATAGCTTCCCAGGTGGGTTGCTATATTTATTAAAACTAAAACCACTGATTGGGGTTGGATATAAAACAATTCCAGTCTTCCCTGTTCATTTGGTTGAGTAGCTGTTTTTAAATAGAAAACAGGCTTGGCTATGTCTGTGGCTTATAAACTTGAATTTTGCATATGACTTACCTGAAGCTTTTTTAAAAATAAAGATTCTTGGGCACTGGCCCAGATACGCTAAATCACAAATTCTGGGGATTGGGGCCCTGGGAATTGTTACTTTCTTGAGGCCCTGGGTGATTCTGATAGAGCCAGTTAAAACTGTTTCATAACTACTGCCTCATACATAAACAAATCTGTCTACCAACTAAAATCACTCAAAAAGGGCAACACCAAGCCAAAGGGAAATCATTCACACTCTCATGATATTTAACCTCATTTTGCTTTTCAGAAAAGGCTCATTTCAGATTTCTAGGCACTTTCCCAACACTCGCCCTGTGACAGACAAGGACTGCCTGGTGCTAAAGCAATGTCCCCATCCCTGAAGGCAGCAATACTAGGGGCAGCCACGCTGGTAAGGACACTGGCCTAGAAATGCATTGTTCACGCTTTCCCGAAGACAATGACTCTCTTTCTGATTATAGTTGTCCTTGTACCCAAAGGCTTTCCATGCAACCAAGGAGCATAACAATGACATGAGGGCTTGGAAAGGAAATGTCTTCATTGATTTTTATTTCATGAATTGGAGCCTCCATAAAAATGGCACAGACTTGTTTTACAGTGTCAATTTGTGGAATTGAGGGGAGGATTGTTAAAACCCGTCCATTTTCCCAAAGTTTAAACCACCCTAATGAATTAATCCATAGATAATGGATTGAATTCAGTGCAATTACCCTAGTAAGTAAGGCTTGTTAAAAAGAGATAAGGCAACACACTAAAGAAAACAGCAATTTCAGCTATTAACTGGATTTCATCTGGGCTTTGAAATGCAGTCCATAAGTTAGTTTCCTTTGAAAAGTGAAAATGTGGGGTCCCATTATCAGCGTACCAACCAGATACTAGAGTTCACCTGTTGATATTATAATGAGGAAAAATACATAATTCTAACAGCCATTTCCCCAACAACCTCGAAGTACTCAGGGTGTGTATCGGATGTACCTCAGTAAATTTTTACAGTTATAGGACTTAGATTCCCTAAGACAGAAGCCTGTCATTGTTCCAACTCTACCCCTTATTCTTTAATTTTTCCTAGTTACATCTAGAGAAAACCATATTATTTTGAATAAGCTGACATTGGTACAGGAATTATACAAGTTAAGAATGACCACAAGACTATTTTACATTTGTAAGGAACTGTGTAGTTGAATAGCATGATTTTAGAGATCACTCCTGATATAATAACTCTCTGTGCCCTGGCATTAGGAAGAATTTAAAAATATACTCAGACCTCTTCAGAAGGCTGCTACAGCTAACTCCGGACCTGATTTTGACAAGTTCATCTGCATTTATCTTTTAGTTATTATTTCTACCACCATATTCAAGTGTTTGTTTTATTTCGTTTTCTTCCAAAAGCTCTTAAGTGACTTTTTTCTCCACCTTCCATGCACCTACTGTGTTGACGGTTTTCAAAAACACTGTTTTCATTTTCTTCCTTCTCTATTTAAAAATTTTTGGTTGTTTCAGTTGCTTAGAGGTGTGACCCAAACGCAGCAGTTTAACATTTAAGGCTTTTCCTGGTCTAGTTTTCCTTACTTCCTAACACTGGATTCTTTTATCTTCCCCTGTGGTGATATGCCGTGTGTACTCTTTCTTCTCTGTTCACAGTTTGCACACATGATATGGGATTTCTCTGAGCTTGAGTGGTGTTCTCCTTCCTGTAGTTATACTATAGATTCTGGTCAGTAGCCTCCTTTCTAGAACTTTCTTCTCCTCTTCTTATGCTCACCCAGCCCCTCCACCTCTGAGTTCCTGTGGCAGTGGGAAGTGATATGGCCCAGGATAAGGCAGTGTGAAGAATTCAGGGTCTACAGGTTGAGCGAGGTTCCTGTTCTTCCTCTGCTGCTTACTAATGGCATGATTGTAAACAAATAATGTGTCTGTCCCCAGGTTAATTTGGAAACAGGAGGTAACAATTCCTCCATTTCAAGAATAGTAGATGGGCTAGGTGTGGATGAAATAACCCTTAAGTGGAGCATTATTGTTGCTAATATTCTACAGTTGAACATTTGCTCTTAGACTTTTGTATTACTCATTGTCTATTGTTTATGTTATCTTCCAAATATATTGGCAACCATACAAAGGAAGTTCGTATATTATCCTCTGTATCCTAGACACTTCTGTGCCTGGGATTTTAGATAGTCTTTCAGTCTTCCACAGTTCAATGTGGAATACATCTTCGCATAAAGTAATAACACTGATTATTACCATAATTTATTAAGCACTTACCATAAGTCAAGTCCTTTATATAAACCCCCAAAACAATCTATGAAATAAATTATATGATCATCTCCATTTTCCATATTATGAAAAACAGGCTAGGTTTAGAGATTCAAAGTCTCGTAGTATGTGAGAGGTAGAACATGATGTTGAGCCAGTCAAATGGTTCAGTTTTAAAATTTTGACTTCTACAAGAGAAAGACAAAGAACTCAGGTTAAAATCCTGGTTTGCCACTTTGGATGACCTTGGGTGAACTTCTTAATCTCTACAAGCCTCAATTTCTTCATCCGTAAAAGAAAAATATTAATAGTACTGACCTCCTAGGTCTTTTCCGAAAACTAAAAGTGCTAACCCATGTTAAAGTACCTGGCATATTCTGAAGGCTCTATAAATGTTAACTATTAATATTTAATTTTTATTCCTGTAAAATTTGTGCGCTTAAATGCTATGCACAATACCTCCTTGGTGTGTATTTTCCAATTGATTATTTTCATATCACAGTCTCTCTGGACTGAAATAGTTTAAATAAATCATAGTAAATCCAGGACTGAGCAAGTACATGAATTGACTTCACACAAGAACATAAACCAGGATGGTGTTTTTCAAACACCAAACACTTCCACGTCTTACTGGTGGGGCGATAATAACATTCCATACTCGCCTTTGTTGTGTCCAGTAAACACACACGACTGGTTTTCTTATTGTTATGCAGAGAGTCAACTACATTATGACCATAAAACTCTGTGGGACTTGGGGAAATCATTGCACTTCTTGTGCCTTATGACACCACCTGGGGTGTGTTAGAATCACCCAGAAAGGTTTCACTTGTTGTGTCTTGTTATTCAGTTTCAATCAAGAAAAAAGAAGAGTGAGAAGGAAAAATGGGACAATGCTGTGGGAAAACAAAATAAACTCCTTTGGGTGGTATCAAGAGCCCCTAAGCAGTATCTGGTCATTTCAGCAACCATTAGTTGCCAAAGAAATCTCCAACTCAACCCTCCCAATTCCCAACACATTTATAATTTAAAATGTAGTCACTGTTTATAATCTATTTAAAGGCAAACTGGAACAGTATTCTAGGAATGTAACATCTAAGAGTGTTGCTACTCAGAAAGGAAATTAACAAGGCAGAAATACAGGAGGCTATATCTGTGAGTAGCTTTTTTTCTACTGGGAAAGTCCCAGAGTGGGAAATTGTCACCTGAGGCAAAATTATGAAGAAGATTGATTTATTTTTGGTTTACCTAGGAAAGTGTTCCCCAGTGTCCTTGTGTAGCCAGCAAGGTTTTGGATCACTGGCAGAGACTGCTGCTCTGTTGTAGTACTTGAGGTTGTTATATATTCATTTATTCATTCAACTGTTATGCATTAAGGATCCTCTGCATACTATACACTGTTGTGACTGTTTGGGATTTAATATAGATGTGATCCCTGCCCTCTTGACACTTGCATTAGAGTTGGGAAAGGTAGTCAGCAAGTTGGCAAGTGAATTAACACAATAACTGCAGCTGGCAATTTGAGTTGTAAATAAAGGCAATGCACTAAAGGAATGGAGAAGGATGGAGAAAGGGGCTATTTCTTACAAGGTGGTCAGGGATGGACTCACTGAGAGTATGACATGTGAACTAAGAATTAACACTGACAGCATGATAGCTATGGAAAGATCTGGTATGTTTCAGGGAGAGGAAATAGCTGCAGCAAGGGTCCTAAGGCAAAATGCTGCTGGATGTGTTCAGAGATAGAAAGAAGTTAGACATGGCTGATAAATATAAAGTAAGGGAAAAAGAACAGAGATTGATGTAGGCAGGGGCCTGCATAAGTATGGCTTTAAAGCTTCTGGCATGATGTTATAGGAGGCTTATTACTGCCCTTCCGGTGGATGTAGAGGTGAGTTAACCTTCACTGAGTGTTTCCTGTATTCCCCCTACTGTTCCAAGCACTTTCATGCCATGTATTTAACCCTCCAGCTGATTCATGAAGTATTTTTCTGCCCTTTTCACCAATGGAACAAGTATGATAAAGATGAATGATTGCCCAAGGTTACTAAGTAGCAGACCTAGACTCTGAACTCAAGTCTATCTGAATCCCAAGTGCACACTTTTCTACTGTGTTTCTCTGTCCTCATTAATGGTTGAATGAGCAATGCATATATGTATGGAAAATAATGAATACTACTTGGATTACAACTAGTATGAATTCAACATATTTTTTTTTAAAAAGTGGTGTCAAAGTTGGAAAGGAAAAAATAAAAATACTAGAAAGGAGACTTTTATTTTTATAGATATCATTTTGCAAAGAACTCTGTAACTTTAAGGAATGTCTTTTTATTTCTTTGCCACCATTCTTGTATTCTACCCATCATCAAATTCTGAAGAATTTTCCTTGAGTGTCTCTCTCCATCTCTCTTCCTCTCTCTGCTCACAGCTGCTGTCCCATTCAAGGCACTGTCAGCTTTATTCTGGACTTCTTTTGGAGTAGTAGCTCTTCTTGTGTCTGCATAGCCCTGCCTGTCAGTTCTCTACCCTGCGCCTACATCCATCCATTTAAAGTAGTAGAACAATTTTACCTGTATTGTACCTTCTTAGCTCTCTCTCAAGGGGCTTCCTCCTGTTTTAAGACTAGAAACCCCATTGCTTTTATCCTCTGGAAAATCTGGCCTCTTACTCATCATCAGATCCATCTTAATGTCTTAGTTCCTGCCTAGGACCATCTTCCTTTTTGTAGCATTGCTTCATCTCATTTCAGACTCATCCTTCCTAAGGTTGCTCTCCACATGCCACACTCACTTAGCTTTTGCTTATTAACTTCTATTTCTCTTCCAAATTTTGCCTGAAATTCCACTTATTCACAAAAGTCCTTCCTGACTCAACTCCCCAGGCTAGGTCAGGACACTTGTCACACATCTCATAAACACTCTGGCCTTCTGTTTCATAACCACACTTATCAATAACCATAATTATCAATCTGGCTGATTACTAATCTGCCCCTCTCTTTTGATTGTAAACACTGTGAGATCAAGAATTTGGTTGTTATTACTCAGTGTCAGATCCCTTAGTATCTACCATAATGGCAGTTAGAAAATATTCGACGAATAATCGTTGGGTTTGGAAGTAAGTTCTCCATCCAGAGGATGTGACTGTAAATGGGCCTAGTTCTACCTTTTCACAACTGCAGTGATCAAGTTGGGGATTTAAACAACACCTGAAGAGGTTGCTCTACCCAAGGTCTCAGCTGCCACAGAGGACCCACTTGAGGGGCCTCTAGAGGTTTCCTGTCCATGAGGACCTGATCAGGAGTCTTTGCCTGATTATGCAGTACTTGACAGCATCTATGGGACAAAGCATTTTGGATCCAAATATGCCAGGTAACTCCTCACGAAAGAAAAAGTTCTTAGAGAAAATTGTTCCCAATTCTTTGTGAATAAATTGGCCCACTACGAAATATGTGAACACATATACACGTAATAAATGCCAAAATGGCACTGGAGTAAAGAATCAATAAGTCTACTCAGCAACACGTATTGAATTGGCTTTTTAATGAATATTTGTAGGGCAACTGCTGAAGCCATATTTAGATCTACCCAGTTGAGATAAATAAATCAATGATGAGTTCTGAAGTGATTAAGATTTTTACCATTCAATTCCAAAGTGATCTCCTTACTTGTTTGGCCTCTGTTGGGAGCATACCAGTATAGGTGACAGGCATACAAACACAAAGCTATAAGGTGTAGTACCTCACACAAAATAGGCACTATCTAACTGCTTTTATCTAACATACTAAGAAAAAAACTCTAAGAGCAAATCACCCTACTCTTAAGCACATCAACACAAATCAAAAAACAAACAAGTTCAAATGACTTCACAATATTTTATTTCATTCTTTGTCTTATACGTATCTCTTTCTGAGATAAATGTGACAGTTATATGTTACAAGTAAGGAGCAGATAGAAAAGCTGAGGACCTTTACAAGGTTTCTAGCTGGTGTAAAAGAGAGTGTCAGTGCAAGAGGAAATTGAGCAGGAAATAAAGTTTAATTTTGGATATTTGAAGTTTGAGGTGTTGCTGATGCATCTATTTGGAGATATCTGGAAGGCAGTAGCTCAAGTTGGAAGTTAGAGCTAAATGTTATGGATGCAGCAGAGTTTAGTAAATACAGCCCTAGAAATGGTAATAGTGCAGAAGTTGAGAAGATACTCTGACTCATTTCGAGATACATGGGTTTGTTAAATATGGCTTTCCTCAAAGTTCGTGCTCCTTCTCGATTAAGAAAATGTGCAGTACTTGTCAACACTTTCAAATTCAAAAAGTTTTGAATAGGAAAGTGATTAGGGCTAGGAGTAGTTGGCATAAGATTCCAGAAAAAACAACCATAACAACAAAATTTAAGACTTGAATTAACCATTGAAAAATGAGTAGAATTTGGAAGGACAAGTTCGTAGAATATATTCAAATTTAATTGGAGGAAATCAGTGAAAATATCTTGAAGACATATGGTAAATGCTGAATTTAATCCAAGTAACTTTGCTTCAAATCATCAGGTAGAATTTTACTTGAAGCTTCTCCCAGTGTTAGTTTAAGGGATCTTTCGAAAGCAGAATTGACTTGCTACTGCCCATCAAGCTCTACCCACTACGTACCATATATAGTTTAGCTTAGCTCCTAGAAATATAGGGGCCTCACAGATTAGCTATACCCTTCTTTCCTGACCTCCCTCTCTCCTTTTTTTTTCTATTCTTTTTTTTTCTTCATCTCTGCACAAATCTTTACTAATTACCTTATGTAGTTCAATTACTATACCCTCCTGTAGGTACATTTCTACAAAAGAGAGGTTTGGTTGATCAGTGAAAGACTGTGTCTGGAAGTGTATCTTTAAAACCATAGTAGATCATTTTGCAGTCCCTTTGTGAAAGACAGTATTTTTTATTACCAACAGCAATTTTGCTTTGGTTCGTTGATTCAGTCCCAAGAGAGAAATTTCCTCCTGTTATAAGGAGTGGTTGGGCGTTCCCTGAGCAACTGGTTTGTCTCTGTATTATGAATGCCATGGGTGTTATAACCACTTGTGTTTCTTCCTTAAGTTAGAAAACTTGGACTTGGAAACAAATTTGTGTTTCAGATGTACTGAATCATAAACTACAGGGTTGGGACATGGGATTCAAGAGCACAGTAGGTGAATCTGATGACCTAACCACCTTGGAAACCATGTTTTTTGCTTCATTTTTAAGATATTTAGCAGTCAAGAATGAATATCTGGCCAGTGTCTGCATTCCAGTGTAGCTCCAGGAAGTACATCCAAGTGCCCCTGACAAGGAAGCAATTCTGCTGATATTGTGCAAAGGCTGAAAATAACTTAATTGCTAAAGTTCTATAAAGTTAGAGGAAATGTCTATGAAGTTATGAGTTCTCCTTTGGGAGTTTTAGTTTATACTCAAAGGAGTTGAGGTTAATTATTCACATTAGTATTTCTAATTATAACAAGTGTGTAGAAGAGACTCCATAAATGTCTGAGGAAATTGAATGATTTGCTGCTTTTAAGGGAGATACAGAAGAGTTAGATGACTTGATCAAGGTCATCTGACTACTTAGATGCAGGAATCTCCACTAGTGTTGGGACTGATATCTTTGATTCATAGTTTGGCATTCTCTCTGCAGTACCCCCTACATAAAGAAAATGGTTGGCTCTGTAAATAAAGTTCTTTTATCATGTACTTAAGTTTGAGCAATCCCACTTGAATCCCCTAAATTTCCCCACTTACTCAGCCAGGGAGGAACTGTTAAACCTTCAGTATATTAAAAGCCTCCCCAAAGCATTCATTTGTCCTCGAAAACTTTTTTTACAGCTGTAATCTTAGAGTTGAGAATAAGAATGAGATTTTTATGAACATAACTGAAATATTTAGACATTGATTTTCATTGATGGGTCTGTGGTTACGTTTTGGCAAATCAGCATTTTATGGGTTACTAATATGCTCAAGTGCCATATAGGAAATATGTTTAAATATTTACATTGTCATTATGTAGAGCCATGTTTCTGAAGTGTGGTTCACGAAGGAGTTATTGAACTTGTTTTCACTTATTTTACCACATCCTTGTAAAATATTGTGTACTTTTAATAGCAAATGCAAAAATATCATATATTATCCAGCAGTATGTAATTTATAAGTAAGTTTACATGTAATGTGGTTTTGTATCTTTTTAAAACTGAGATGAGCATATCTTAGTGTAAAATTCAGGCTACTGATACAGTGCTGAAAATTAAATTTTTAATTTTCTCTTTGTATCTTGGTATAACTCAGACCCTCAAAATGCCAATGTGTTGAAGACTTGATTCCCAAGTTTGTAATGCTACTGGGAGACGGTGAACGCTTTAAAAGATAGGGCTGAGTAGAAAAAAGATTATGTGGGGTGTGAACTAGAAGGTAACACTGGGAACATGACCCTATTTTTCTCTGCCTCGCTTTTGCCACAAGTTGAGAAATTTTCTCTACTATGTACTCCCACCATGATGTACTGCCTTACAACAGGCCCAAGAGGAATGAGGCAGATACACATGGGTTGAAACCTCAAAAACCCTGAGCCAAAATGAACCTTTGCTCTTTACGAAGTATTTATTCCAAGTGTTTTGTCACATCAATGAAAAGTTATGCATACCCAAAGCCACTATAACAAAACAGCAGTTAGGTTATTTCCTTCTTACTTATGTCTTTTTTTTTTTCCTCCTCATTTTTTTATTTCTGAGAATGTTTTCTGAGGGCAAACATGTATTTTTAATAGGCCAAACTCAAAGAAGCAGCATATGTGAAGTTGAACTAATCACTATCATAATTTTAATAATTTCAACTATTACCCAAACTCAGTAGCTATATTAGCACTTTATTTCAAATATTCTCTGAAAGATCATCCTAATATTCAAACAGTACTATTATTATGTATTTTGGTGATTCCACACTTAGCTTTATACATCTGACCAGAAATATATGAGATTTATATTTTTAAAAAATTTTGTTTTTTTGTTGTCCACTTATTTTAATGTATGGTCCAGCCTACTTAAAAAGGGTCTACTTAATTATTTTTTAGAATGCTTCATTCACCTTCTCACAAGAGGATTTCCACATATTTAAAGCTTTTTGTCTTTGAAGAAATAAATAAGTCTTTTAGCTGATTATGGAAAATTCTAAGTATACAATAATTAGATTTAAGAGGATTCTTTTGGAGATGCAATTTAAAAATTCTAAATGCATGATACACACTTCTGTGAAAAGCATAATAATCACCTATACAATTAGCTAAATGATTCTCTTGAGCTCAAGAATATAAATTGGTGAGTGGCTATCTGCATTAATCAGTAATTTCCATGTTTTACTTCAAGATGTAGACTCTTTAAAATATTGCTTTGTGAGTTTTATTTTAAATAATAACTCATTGAAATGGAAGGGGAATAGTTGATTTTAATCCATGCTTCAGTGGCTTAACATTTGTCTGATTTTTGAAGGATTTAGCACTGTTCCTCAGGGAACCATTGAGGAGAGGGAAAAGCCTATCGAAAAGCTTCACGGATTAGTTTTCTCATTCATTTATTCATTCCTTCATTTACTTACTGTTTATAGAGTGCTCATTGTGCACCACAATCATGTATGTGAGTTGGAGACTCATATGCAGAAGTTACAATGGCTCATTTTCAGAGTATCAACGTCAAGTGATAAAATTATACTTCATATATTAAAAGAACCATAAGATATCTTGTATTCATTATTATTTTAAATTTCTTCTATAACAATATTATTGTACATAACCATAAAATAATCACTTCTTGAAATATGTTTGAGGCACTATACTAAGCACTTTAGATTCTAATGCTTTCCACTACCCTGCAAAGTGATATTATAGCCCAACTTTGAATCTAAGAGACTAAAGCCAGAAGTGACATTGTCTAGATCCACACCACAACTGGCTTAGCTGAGTAACCCAGAATCAATTATTTGATCTCTTACTGCTTCCACCACTCAGGGAAAACTGGGGGAAATAATATCATCTAGGTCATAGGGTGATTATGAAAGATTGATAATGTGCAAAGAATTTAAACAGCACTTGGCACATAGAGCAATATAAGTGTTTGCTATCACTGTGATCGTTACTGTTGCTCTTAGCATTAGAATTGTAAAAAAATAATGCACTAATATTAAAATACAGTTTATTTGCGTATCGGTTTTGCCTGCATTGCAGTGAAGCAAACTATGTCATCCAGAGAGATGTTGATGTGCTCTTTGAAGTTTGGGTGGGATTTTAATTCAAGGAAGGAAGATAATGCCAGGGAGGAGGAGAAAAGTAGATGTAGGAATGGGTATCTTATAGTACAGAGTAAGTCTGAGAAAAAATGAGGAATGTGGGGGTCTAGGATTCAGAGTAAATGGCAACAAGAATCAAAAGGCTTGGTTATAAAAGAGTGTGATTTGTTTCATATAGACAGAACAGGCACAAGTGTATTGGCATAAGTATGCTGGAAAATTCATTGATAATAGTTGATTGTATAGTTATTGTTGTCTTTACTAAATTGTTCTCATTAAATATCCTTCAAACTTCCTCGAAGATCATCTGAAAGGAGCCTCAGAAACAAAGAACATCCCTCAGGCACAAATAATCACTTCATTTACATCAATAGCACCCTAACGAAGGGTAGCAGCCATCAGTTTCAAAGACCAGAAATTAGACTGAGATCAAAATTACTAACCCAAGCACAGTATTAATTTTCTGATTGATGGTGAATAAGAAAAAACTATTGGTTATAGCTTCAGCTGTATTTCAGGGACCCAGCACATTTCTTCTAATTTATAAAGTATAATAAATGAATCACCAAGAAGGATTAGTTGTCAACCCTAAGACAGAGTGTGAAGGATGAAGCACTCCTGTCTTCTCCTAATGTCAGTTGATCTATTAAATTAACAAGCATATAGATAGATTATTTAAAGATCAATTTAGCCAAGAATTGCTTTCAAATGAATACATCAGGCATCAAGCCTGTTTTCTGAGATCGGTTTGTAATTGGAATACATATTACTTGAAACTTCTCATCACAGAGCTCAAGCAGTTTCAATCAGGAGGCTTTGCTCTTTCTGCAAAGTGTGTGAAAATCAAAAATGAGCAGATCCACTTCATTATGTATAATGAGGAGATCTGTAGTTACTCTGTAAGTAATCGAGAAAAGAATTGCTACAAAAATGCTCCTTGCTTACATTACTGGCACTGGGCTAGCACTTCTGTCTTAGAAAATCTTTTCAGCATGAAAGTTTTGAAATTAAGTTCCTAATAAACTTAGAAAGTCCAACAGCTGTGAGTAATTATGATACAAGCATATCAATCCATGTGCAAACAGATTTATTCAGTAAGCGCCAATCCTCTTGCTAACCCTTCACTGCAATAATTAAGCACACTTTAATGAGTTTGTTAGCAATTTCCTTATGATTTCCCCCCTAATTATTATTTGAGTTGCCCATGTTTATAATACTTAGTAATATCCTTAAAGTATCAATGGCAAAAACACAATTTTGGCTGGTGTATTAATTTCAGTTTTGTCATTCATGTGCTAAATAAACTAGGGAAAATATTTATTCAAAGGTCAACATTTCTTAAATTGGTTTATTTGTGAGTTTATGTTTTGTTTTTCTTTTTTGTTTTTTTTGTGACAGGGTCTCACTGCATAATTCAGACTGTCTTCAAACTCACTTTGCAGTGCAGACTGGCTTCGAACTCATGGCAATCCTTCTGCCTCAGCCCCTCGAGTGCTGGTATTAGAGATGTGCACCACCATACCTGGCTATGTGTTTATTTTTATAAACTTGTTCACTGCCCATGGAGCCAATACGTCATCTTACCCTGAAGCAAGTTGAATTTTCTCCGGCTTAGCATGGCCGGCCTTCAAGACTGAATGATCTACTCCTATTAACAATTCTGACTTTATATATTATCACTTGTTTACTTAGTTGGCTCCACAATACTGACTTTTCCTCACTTCTCAAAAACCCAAGATGGTTTCTGTCAGAGTCATTGCACTTAATTCAGTAGCATTCTCTGCTTATCACTGTGTGGATGCTCTTACTTTTGCCATCAAAGAGTCCACTTAGACATCTCTTGATTAGGGAAAACCTGCACTTTGAGCTATAGTAGCAGTAGCATTGCATCTAGTCATTCTCCATCAACTCACCCAATTTTATTTATTTTAAAACATCTAGTTACTTTTACATGAGCTAGTTGGCTTGTGTACTCTCCTCTCTCACACCTATAATCAAGCATTAAGACAGGTAAGGGTGTCATGTTACATGTTTCACTCTTGTCCTTACCTTCATAGCCTAAAGCAGTGCCTGATACTTGCTAAATTCTTAATGACCACTCCTTCAGTAAGCAATTAGATCAATAAATAAGCTGGAGCAGGAAGGACTCTCAGCAGTTCTTTACCTCTCCTTTTATGGATGAGTAAACTGCAGTCTGTTTGTATCTATGATTTGACACCTAAAGCCTGCAGCCTATTAAAGTAGACCTGGAATATTAAGTCCCAAATTTCCAACTCCTGGAACAATGCTCTGCCCTTATACTGCCTGCGTTCTTCATCTGTCTAATTGTGCCTGCTGAGATACAAAATTTGAAGTAGAGACACTGTATATGTTTGTCCTAAGGTATTTACTTTTTTTCTTGTTTTATTAATTTTATTGATACAGTTTAGCTATACATAATGATTACATTCATCATAGGGAATTTGTACCTATTCATGATAAATGTTCATTCCTCTTTTTTCTTATTCCCCTCCACTCCTTTCAACCCCTCTTCCCCTCTTTCTTTATTTTATTTTAAAAAGCAAAACAGAAAAAAGGATAGAAGTGATACAGAATTTCAAAAACAAAACAGTAAGAAATCAACACTAGTTAATACATTGCATATTGTTATCTTAGAAGTAGCTGTTCAGGTTACAAGATCTAGGCATAAAAAATGACCAAACAATCCAACAATGAGAGCACAAACTGTTCTTTTTGATGAACTAACAGAGATTAGTAGTATAGTTAATAGCTAGGGAGACCATGCAATATTTACACATGTATATCCATTTCTTTCACATAGAAGTATGTTCTCAAGGTGCACCCATTTACCTAGAAATGTCTCAAGTTTATCCTTTATGGCTGAGTAGTACTCCATTGTATTAAAAACCCCATATCTTTTTTATCCATTCATTGGTTGATTGGCATTTGGGTTGTTTCCAAGGGTTAGCTATTACAAACTGTGCTTCTATAAACAGGGATGTGCATTGACCACTGTGGTATGATGCTTTTAACTCTTGGGGAAGATACCAAGAAGGAAAATGTCTGGGTCAAATGGAACCTCTAGTTTTAGTTTTGTGAGGAATCTCCACGCTGATTTCCACAGTGATTGCACCAGTCTATGCTCTTACCAATGGAGGAAAAGGGTTCCTTCTTTCCCTCATGCCCTGCCAGAATTTGTTATTGGTTGATTTCTTGGTAATGGCCATTCCTTCTGGAGTGAGATGGAATCTCAGTATTGTTTTAATTTGGATCTCTCAAATGACCAGTGTTGTTGACCGTTTTCTCATATATTTATTGATATTTGTACTTCTTCATCTGACACGTGTATATTCATCTCAGATGTCCATTTTTGGATTGGGTCTTTAAATTTGGGAGAGTTCTGATTTTTTTTCAATTCTTTGTATGTTCTATATGTAGGTCTGAGGAACAGCCAGCTAAAATTTTTTCCCACTCTGCAGGTTGTCTATTCACTCTGTTGGTGATTTCTTTTGGTGTGCCAAAGTTTTTTAATAAAATAAGATCCCAGTTGTTAATTCTTTGTAGTATTTCCCATGCAATCAGGGTTTTGTTCATTAAGTCTTTGCCTGCACCTGTGTCTTCAAGAGTTCTACCTGATCTCTCTTCTAGCAGATTTAGTGTTTCTCTTTTAACATCTATACTTTGCTTCATTTTGATTTTAGTTTAGTGTGTGGTGAGAGACATGGGTCTAGTTTTAGTCTTTGGCATGTGGAAAGCCAGTAGACAGTTTTTCTATCACCATTTATTAAAGAGATTATCTTTCTTCCAAGGAATGTGTTTGGCCCCTTTCTCAAAGATAAGATGGCTTAGTGTGTTTGGAGTTGTTTCTGTATCTTCTAATCTGTTCCATTGATTTTTAGGTTTTTTTTTTTTGCCAGTATCATGCTGTTTTTATCACAATAACTCTGTAATATAATTTCAAATCAGGGATTGTGATGCCTCCTGCCTTTCCTTTGTTGCCCAGAATTGTCTTTGCTGTTCTAGGTCTCTTCTGGTTCCAAATGAATTGTTGGAATGTTTTCTCTAGTTCTGTGAGGTATGCTAATTGTATTTTGATCAGGATTGCATTAAACCTGTATAACAATTTTGGGAGTATCCATTTTCACTATGTTGGTTCTTCCTATCCAAGAGTAAGGGATATCTTTCCATTTTCTGATACTAAGGTATTTTCAAAGAATGGTCATCCACAAGTCAGTCCATCACTCTCATCTAAAAACCTGTCAGAAATGTAAAATCACTGGCTGATAAACAGTGATAACAACCATTGATAAACAACCTATGGTTTATCAAATCCTTCAAGGATCTGAAAAGCACACTCCAGTTTGAGAACCTTTGCCTTAATTGATTTGATAAGGTAAACAAGACAATAACTTTCAGTACATATGCTCATAAAATTTCACTGAAAAGTATAAAAGTCAGTATTACTTCAAAATTTAAAAATTCAAAATTAAATCAAAATCTATTACCTACTTTTTTCCATAATGGAAGGCTCAGAGAATCCAATATCAGAGAACCAATAAACCATGAAGGGTGGTTATTCATAACTAGATAAGAAGGAGACCAATAATTTATCATCTATGAATCGTGGGAGATTACAGGAACAGATCGTTATAATTGCAGAGATACTCTTCCAATTAGGGAGTTTGATGAAGAAAGAAGTAATTTCTTGGGGTGGCTCGGGAAAAATAGCTTTAAAACAAATTCCGTTTTCTTGAAAATACCGTCACAGGATTTTTCTCCCAGAATTTTTGTTTCTTTATTCAGTTATTTTGGAATTGACAAAGGAACAAAACATACTGCTCTGACGGTTCACCAAATCTTACTAAGATGGTACAAGTTGCTGAGCATCAAAATCACTTCTAGTAATGATGCGAATAGATATGAGAGTCCAATCTGTCTGCTTCACTTGTAGCCCAGTGGTACTGAGCTGTCTGAGATTCAGCTTCCTCATTAAAGAACTGTTGCAAAGGCAAAATAAAATCCTGTGTTTTAAAACGCCAATTACATACGACCATCCCTGGCACAGCAATGACACTCGCTCCTCTCTGTTTTTCTGCCCCTTTCTTCCTAACTTTGATAAAGAACGTCAGTCTGTGTTCTTTTCATCTTTGGCTTCATGTATATGTTTCCAAACTTTCAGGTATTGAGGAAATGAGAAGGAGATTAAATGTGAGAAGAGAGACATGGTCTTAAATGCACCAATTTAAGTATCAGCATAGATGGGATTTACAAAATGAGCACATTTCTGCTGTATACTGTTGACAGACTTAAGTAACCAGTAAAAAAAAAGTGTATTACACATACAAATAGATACTTCACTTCCATTCAAGTTTCCTACATACTAAATTGAGCCTACTGTGAGCTTTTATCTAAATTTCCCATATTACTTTCATGATATAAGACCATTCTGTAAAGCACAAACATCATAGCAGAACAAAATAAAAAGATGTAAGACCACACACACAAAAGTTAAGCAAATGAATGGGTAAAGAAAATGTGATATTTATACATAATGAAGTACTACTCTGCTATAAAGAAGGGTAAATATAAGTTATTTTTAGGAAAACGGATGCACTTTTGAGACCATAATGGTAAGTGAAAAAAGTCAGACACATAAGCTTAAATATCAACTATTTCAGAAATGCAAACTACAAATAAAGAGCACAATAAAAGATAGTGGGAAATAGGGAGATATTTTGCAAAAGGAAAGAGGACTAAGAGATAGAGGGGGAGGGAGAGAGAAGCGAATTAAACACTAATTAAGATATATGTGCACCAGGTCCCCATGATGAATGTTATCATTGTGGACTGCAAACACACACAATAAAAATTAAAAAATAGAACTATAAGTGGATTGAACATAGCGTTGTTCATTTGAAGAAATACAAAGCTTGACAAAATTCAGTGAACTCAAGGAATCAAAGACATTATTTGAATTTCTACAATTTCTATTTGAATTTATGAAGATCAAACCCAACTCCACCTGAGTGTATGGACATACGGTGTGTGTGTGTGTGTGTGTGTGAGAGAGAGAGAGAGAGAGAGAGAGAGAGAGAGAGAGAGAGAGAGAGAAAGAGACATATGCAGTGGAAGGACAATGATGTCTTCTACAGAGGGTATGTTGAAAATATCTCTCTACAGGGAATGGCAAGGTTTTCTGTGTGACACAGGAAGGCACAGTGTAATCCTCCAGGGTTCCCATAGAAGATGTTCCTGACACCCCAGTGCAAAGTTTCCCTGTCAAACGGCCTGCCCTGAAATTATTTTTAAATCATCTTTGTATTAATTATGACTTCTAGGTTTTCTTTTTCTGAGTTTTATTGAAGTCTATTTTATATATCATGTAATTGGCCCTTGTACCTGTACAAGTCAATGATTTTTAGCAAATTTACTTATACACCATAACTGTACATCACTTTTAGAGCCTTTTTTCTCCCCAGTAAGATTCTTCATGCCAATTTACACTTAGTCTTCATTGCTATACCCAGCCGTAAGCAGGCAGGACTCCTTCCCATCTCCATAAATGTGCCTGCTCTAGACACTTCCTGCCTCTTATTGTTTATATCTACGATGTACCCCAAAAGTCTCGTGTGTTCACAAGTGGAGCCTTTGGCAGGTGATGGGGGGCAAGTGCTATACTCATTAGAGGGTGGAATCATTGATGAGTTAGTAGCTGGGTGTGTTCTTAGGGGCTAGGATCCAGTTGGAGGAAGTGGGTTCCTAGGGCTTGCCCTGGAGGGGTGTACTTTGGGGCACAGCTCTCCTCCTCTTGCTCTCTTCTTCTGTCTAACACGAGGTGAATACCTTTCCACTCTACCTCCGCCATGATTTTCTGCCTCAGAGCAAACTGACCATAAAGGGAACCCTGTGAAACCATAATCAAAAATGAACCTTCCCTACTATAGTTTGTGGGTGTAGGACATCTTGTCCCAGTGAGGGGATGATGGATAATATAGAGCCGGGGGAATCATACAGTATATGGTGGCTTTGTCTGGTTTCTGTTGGTATAATGGTTCTTGTGGTTCATCCACAGCACAGCCTATGTGAGTGGCTTGTTCTTTTTCACTGTGGAATAATATTTCAACAGATCCTGTCACAAACTTTTAAAAATATCACATTTATTTATTTATATTTATTTATTATAAAAATGAAGGGAAACATAATTTCAAGTGAAGAGTAAGATTCAGATTGAGAGTATTGTTCTCTGAATGTCACACAATACCTTGGCTGACTGCCCCCTTCTATCATCATGTCAAGTGTTGGCTTCCCCTATTTCACTTTTTAAATGATTTCCCAGTAGACTGTTCAAACACACAATGATGAAAAGATTAAAGCAGTGCTGTGGTTGAGGAAAAAAAGCTAGGCATTCGTTTAGAGAATACTGTGATACAAATATGTATTAAGTAATGTAATGTAGGTAAAAATTATCATCATATTAAGATGAGGCATAAGAATCTGACAGTAAGTAGAAGATTCATTACTTTTAATATTTGAAAGTAAATGAATTCAGTATCTCATAGTTTTGTTGATTTCATTTTCTTTTATATTCTAATATCAAGTCAGAGAGACTGCTAGAATATTTACACATTGTCCTTGCTTCCGCAAAATAGTTACCCTCTCAAATTTTCCACCTGGATCCATTTAATTTCATAATGAGTTTCTTCAGAAGTTGAGTTGTGCAATGTCATAAATGTTCTGGGAAAGCATGCCACTGTGAGCTCAAAAATTATACAAAAAAGCTTCCAGTACACATGCTACATAAAAATGGGTCATATAAAGTTTATTAACTAACCAAATTAAACCAGCTTGCGAAGGGTGTTTCACATGAAATTCCTAGAGTAGCCTGATTATACTTTGCTGTCTGAGATTTCAGCTCATTTTTGTTCCACATAACATTTGCCTTTCTATCTTGTCCTGATTTCTAAGTTGGACAAATGCTATCTTCCTTTTTCTGGAGTGAGAGAAGTCTCTCCAGGTGTAATGCAGATTTCAAGACTTAAGCAACTCCATGGGGGGTGTGGGGACAAAATTTGTAAGGTAGTAGCATGCCCTCAGTAAATAGTAGTTACAAAGATGTATCAAGTCTTGTACTACAGATTTTGGAAGATTTCAGTAAGAATTATAGTAAGAGTTACAAAATGTGGCATCAATCATTGTTCCCGCTTGACGAATGAGGAAACTGAAACTCCAAGAGGTAAAGTCATTTGCCCTAAATCACTCCCCTAATAAGTATCAGAATTAGAATATAAAAGACTTAATTCTAGTTCTGTTTAATCTTCCAGTTCATCTTGAAAATCATGCCATACTGTCTCTTTAAATGGCACAGAAAGGACCAACCCTATTCCCTCTTACCTGATCCTCAGTCATATTCACAAGTTGGGCGACTTCCAAGCTCTCTGTGTGTTATTCAAAAGGACTTAAGATTTATTCTACATCAGCTGTGTTTCCCTGGTCTCTTAAAACAACTGCTGCATGGTTAGGGTGAAGGAAGAATTCATGTAAATTGCTTGCTGGGATGGAAAGAGGCACTACCAGCAAGAAAAGAGCAATGTTCAGACATGGAGGGAGGGTTGGGGACCAGGAACAAACAGGGCTTGGGACCACTGGACAGTCACAGGAAATCATGGCAACCAAAGCTAAACTCAGTCAGAAAATCTCCCCTCAATCTCTGGGGCTTGTTTGATGCTCTTCATGTGAAACACTTGTGTGGTTTTGTTTTCCTTTTGTCGGGGACAGGTAATTTAGAAAGCTGCTTTTTTTCATTTTTTTCCCCTTAGTAAACATGAAGTATTAAAAGAAAATAGACACAGAGCTTTTAAAGAATGCTTTCATAAGCCCTTCAGCAGACATCCAATAAATAGGAGTTTCACAGTATATTATCCATGTTAGTTTGGAGAAAGAAAGGTCAAAAAAGTTAAACTTCGATATCTTTATCTTTTCACAAAGGCTATTCCTGAAGGAGCCATATGTAAAAAGAAAAACAAAAAGCAAATTATATATATATATATATATATATATATATATATATATTCCTTTGCTGTATTCATTCCAAGAAATGGGCTTCACCTCATAGCTATTCTTTACTGTAAAAGGTTTGTGTTATTATCCTTGGTTATTGTTTTCTGATGGTATCAGTGTAATGGGTCATTATCAGAAAGCTGGTTTATTTCTGGAAGATGCTATTAGATGCTGTGGAGGTAAAGGACTTAGGTTCAATCCCTAGTATCACAAAAAATAAAATAAAGCACAAGTCCAAAGTTAAAGACATTCTATCCCAGTGTCAGACATATAATTGGGAATGAAAAGGCTATGGCAAGCCAGATGGCTCATAAAAAGGATACTGCCATAAATTCACCTCAAGCCAATTGCTCCTTCCACCTTTCTGCAAAGTTTTGGATCCAAACCCAGAGGATAATAAAGGTTGTGTGTGACTGAAAGGAGAGAGTGTAACAACTGAAAAGTCACTTAATATCTGGAGATGATTTGTGGCGTGTGGGGCAATTTCGCTACTTGATTTGTTCCTTGTAAGCAAAGTGGAACGCTCATGGGTTCCAGGGATTAGGAATACAATGCTATCAAAGACACCATTTTGAGAAATCAGCCCAACAGCCCTATGTGAGGTCGTTTGGAACTAGGAAACCAGTCCTGAGGCATCACAGTCGTCTATAGGAGAGTCCTAAGGACTGGAATTAGCATACCAACATTGGGAACTGCCAGACAGATGAGAAGTTGGTGCAGTTGATGCATCAGAATGAGCATAAAGATCAAAACAAGTGGTTGTTGACTGTTGAGAAAGATGGCTGCACTGATGGAAAATAGAAACATAAGGAAAGAAGGACATTGCAAAGGGGAGGGGCTGAGTTCCTTCAGCATTGGCTGACTTCTTGCACATGAGTGGAGACCCTCAAAGAACCGGGGAGTGAATGATACACAGTTGGCCTGCTGGTGTCCCATGGTCCAACCCTCACCTGTGGGCTGTGCTTGTGGATTCAGCTTTAGATGTTCTGAGCTCAAGATATTGGCAGAATCCTTCCCAGTTTAGAAACTGGCCCCATGCTACTTTCCCTCTCATTTATCTCCTATATGGCATCATTCAATATATTTTGACTGCACGTCACCCTGAAGTTCTGTTTCAAAGAGTGCCTGGGGCACAAAATCTGTACAAGCTTTGGCTACAGATTTTCTCTGTCTGAAAGGCGGCCCTCAGGATCCGTGAAGGTGCATCCGGATGTGTGCATTCCTTTGTGTGAAACCACAGAAGCCGGGCTGTGGTGCCAAGGAAGGCGAGGGAGGTAAAAAATAAGCAAGCACACTTCAGAATGTCACACTAAAATGCTCTAGTAAGTGCATTGCAGGAAATGACCCTTTCTCCACAGGCACTGACCAGCTCTGCCAGGCTTATGCCCAGGATGGGCTTAGACAAATATGTCTAGGTGGGTTTTTGTTATTAGTTAAAGCCAATGTGCAATGCTGTTTCCTTTTATATAAAGTACACGTACACACACATATGAAAGGAATTAGGGATTCTGCCATGTGTTGGCAGGGAGAAGAATTGTCACTTGTTTATCATATACTCTATGCCAAATACTGCCCAACTTTTCTTTACCTTGATGACCCTGTTTTGGACTCCGTCCCAGTGATGGGGATAATAGGATTAATTGTTAGAAACCTAGGTCACCCTAGAAAACCTGGGCCATATGGCATGTACCTGTAGCCTCCTTGTTTTCTCCTCACACAGCTTGGAAGTCTGTTTGATGTTGGTCTCTAGTGAGAAGCAGTGTGACGCTTCCCTCGCTGCAGCCGGATGGATGTCTGTCTGGGAAAGAAGGCGGAGGGTGGGCTAGGTGCATGGGGACCCCTCACCAAAGGCTTTGATCTTCCTCAGCTCCTCCTGGGATGCCTCACCTTTTGATGTTGGGAATCAGCTAATTACTAGTTGAAATTGGTTTGAGGGTCTAGGAAACAGTTTGAAGGCTGTGTTCTCAAAGAGTTTGAAGGCCTGTGCTTTGATCTTAAGAACTTTGGGGCAACTTTCTAGAGCATCTCAGAAAAATGAGAAAGGCTCAGTCTGCATGGTTCCCTTTCACCATAGCCACACTGACTTGGATCATCTGGCTCTATCTGGCACCATTCTGATTTGACGGATAGCCCACTTCTATCTCCGAAGCCCTAGTGATCTCACAGGTAATGAAATGTTAATTTTTAGGATCAAATTGTTACACAGCTTTCATACCAGAAAGAACATGTGGCTTATACAACTTGAAAATTCTTTCCTTAGGTCTTAATTTGTGACACGCAGCCCTCTTAGTAACTGCTGTTTACCACTATGATGAATACTTCTTGCAACCCTACCTTGCTTTGTGACACAGAATATGAAATTAATGGGGTTGGAGTTAGACTTACTGCCCTTTCCTTGGTAGATGCAGGTTAACATTCCCCCAGTTGACCTGAAAGGTTGAAAAATTCTCAGGGGTTTGATAGGCAGGTGGTGCTGGAAAACTCAGCTCTCTTTTCTCTTCCAAACAAGGCAACACAACCTGGCACCTCGCCTAGTAATGCAATTCTCCTAATGAACATGTTTCCCTCGGCTGAGGCCCTTGCATTGTGACCATGCCACAGGACTGACAAAGAGATAATTTTCATTGCTCAGGGAAAAAAAAAAAAAAAAAAACACAGGAGGAAATCTTTTGAGAATGTGTTTTGTTCTTATGTCACAGCCCGTTATGGTATTTTCATTTTAATTGCGTGTGAAAAACATTTAAAATGGTGGTAGAACATGAATGTTCTCTTGCAAAACACAGTCAGAAGCCATATAGATGTGTTTTAGAGCAGTCTGTTAGTTACTCAGGCTGTCATGGTGTACCTTCAGGGTGCTAGCAGTGTATTAAGTATCTAAGTAAATGTAATCTATTTGAGCCTCTTGTATATGAATCCCTTGTCCTTTTATAAGTAGTAGATTTGTATCAGAGTATCTCAGGCAAGAAAGCACTGCTCCATATTTCAAAGATAAAATATGCATTCTTATGCATGTATATTTTCTGGTTTTTCAAATGGAATTTGAACCATATAGATAAAACACACACAGAAACTCTGGAATTAGTTACTGAAAGGACTAGTGGGTAGGTTGTCTATTTTGTGTTGTTTTAATTTTCACTGATCCCACATTTTTGGGAGTTGGCCCATCCTTCAGTTTATGGGCTTCCTAAAATCTTAAGTAAAAATGTCAGTTCCCAAGCCCAGAAAAATGAAGCCAGAGGGTCTTTTTCCATAAAAGAAATCATATTCCCTCAGTCTCAATACCTATAATCTTCTGAAGAAAGCAGGTTTCCTAACTGAAAGAATTTCCACATTGCTTTGACTTTCCCTGCTGTGGTCCCTTCCACATTTAGCAGACTTTGTTCTATATGCATAATTGGGAATTAATTTTCTAATTAGCTTTTTCACATTTATGAAGTTGTTTGATGGTGTGTCTGTTCTTATAACATGGCCTAAAGGCTAAAGGAGAGGTAATAATTCTTTTCTGGCTTTGCCCCTAATTCAACTAAGGTTCCTGGGAAATATATTTAACTTTTATGAGATCCGGGTAATAGATCTTTAATGCTGATCTACCTTTGAAAGGTTGTTAAGAGAGTGCTCACTAAGGCTTTGAGACTCATTATGATACACTTGATTTTATTTGCAATTGTTGCTCTAGCAAAATGAAGCCATTCCTTTTGTGATGTGAAGGGTGTTTAGAAAAATAAGAGCTATAGCAACTGTAGAAAGTAAAACCAGATGATGCATGTAGGCAAAACAACATTGACTGAGAAGCAGACATTACCTTGAAGAGTAAGAAGCTCATATGTTTACTATGAATATGCAAATAGAATGGATTAAGCACGGGGTGTGCGCCTCTTCAGTGAACTCTCTGTGGCTGCCATGATAGTTCCATAAGTAGAGAAATCAGGTTTATGATTCAACCACTGATTTATAGAAGCAAGTAATAGAAATGAAGCCATCTACACAGTTATTTTAACTGTAGTGGAAAAAGTCCCAAGATAAAGTTACCAGATTTAGAAGCAAAAACTAAATCCTTACATCACAATTTTTGCATGTAGTTTGTCATGTTAGGTATTATTATGAGTACAAAGCAATCTGTTGGCAAGGACCATGAGGAAAAAAAACAAAAACAAAAAACCAAGGTGTGTACTCAGCAGCAGTCTTGAGATAAGAACCACTTCTCACACTAGTTCCTACTGTGCAATAATTTCCTTCTTTGAGTTTTGGCACATATATCAAGGCTGGGCAAAGATTATAAGGCCATAGTGTAAAGCTGTATATTGCATGAATAAGGGGAGATGATACTCCAAACCTCAGAAAAACAAATTTTTTGTTCCTCACCTGCTTCAATCATTATCATCAAAATTAACTTTTAGGATGCTGTAGCCTCCAGTTTGTAATCTCTACCATAAAAGTTCCAGGTTTACAGCTGTCATCCATAGCTCTTAAGATCTCATTAGGCATCAACATAGAAAAAGGCCACATGATACAATGGAAAACTCTCTGCCCCAGGGGATTCAGCAGACTTAGCAGACTCATGTTGATCCCCAACTGTAAGTGCCTATGTGAATTTGGATGAACTCTTCTCTATTCCAATGTAGATCAAATAAGTTCTTTCTGTTTTGAACACATGTAACTTCTAAGTTTTTGTCTACCATATGTATTACTCAAAGAAATTTGGTCAATCCAACTCATGTGCTGGCCCACAAAATGTGAGTGCAGCACAGTGGTTAAAACTGCAAGATAAAGGTGTTCATTTGGTTCTCATCATTGCCACTTTCTTCCAGCTACTTTGTTATGTCAGTCTCAATTTCTTCATCTGTAGCATGGACTAAAATCTCTTGTCAATAATCCCTTTGCTCTTTTTCCCTCTTCCTCTTGCTTATTAATCATAGCATTCTATTTTGTCTGAGTTGAAGAGGTCCTTGATAAGCAAGACCAGGCCGAGAGTGTGAAGTCACGGATTATGGATCCATCTCTAGGACTGGGAATTATTTGTCCATAAAACTACTCTCTATAGCAACCAAAGTCATCTCTCAAAAATGTAAATTAAATCATGAGTCTTTTGTTTAAAAAAGATCAGTCATTTCTCACTGTTCTGTATTAGGAATAAAATCCAAATGCTGTCATATTGACCAGTAATTCTTGGCTTTAGATTTCTTCCTTCTTTTCTGTCCCTCTTCATCATTGTCCTCTTGTATTGATTCACCCTCCTGTTTCTTTTCTTCATTGATGAGGAGAAATCTTTTGCGCCAGATGTGTGTTTAATCCATACTTGCATTTCTAGCAGGTAGTGGAATGTATTTTCCTTGAATTACTGATCAGCATAATCAAGATGGAATTCATCATATCCTTCCCCAGATGATCAAGCAGCTATGACTGCCAATCTTCTGTTTATGACCCTCTTATTGTTACAGGTAACCACAGTCATCATCCCATTCCTTTTGACTCCTCTCTATCCCTCTCCCACTTTTATTGCTATGTTTTCTATTTCCTCTTGCACTTTGTACTTCTGTTTTCTTCCCTCTGTCATGGTTAACTCTCATACCAGGTCCTGAAATAGTAAAATAATCTCCCAGTGGGTCATTCACCTTTTTTCACATTCTCTCTATTTTTCTCCTGGTTGTAGCACTGCTACATAAATCTTCCGGATTACATCTCTGATTTACTAGCTATACAATAAGGCTGTTTTCTTCATATGGACTTTCAAAGTCATATACAGTATCACCCTGAGTGTCTTTGTAGGCTAACTTCCTTTCATACATTATACTGTATGTTCATCCCTTTCTGCTTTTAATAAATAATGATTGAGAGCCAATAATATGCAAGATACAAGGTTGTAACATTGAATAATGTGAACATGAAATTTTGTGCAATGAAAGAGAGATTAAACACACATACAAGTAGTAGGATAGGAAAAAGGAATATGACAAAAATAGAACAATAAACAACTACATATTTATGCAAAATTAAATATATATTTCACTTTACCTTGGTTGGATAACTTATTAATTCTGAGTATTGCCTAATACTTTCTACCTATACTGTTTCCTATCCCCCAGTTATCCTATTCTCTAATAGTATCTGATCCATATTTAAAATCAGGTTTATTGAACTCTTATTTTTGCCTCTCTAGTGGCCTCTTCCAGCTCTTTCAAACCTTCATCAAGGTAGTTTGAGTGGGGATATGGACTTCCTCCAGCTCTGGATCATGAGACCTAGGTTAAGATGATCAGTGTACTACATTTCTCCAACTAGGGAGGGTGTTCTAGGGTGGGATATTAAGTTATCAAACAGCTGTGCTAAGAGCTTTTAAAGAAACCAGTGGGAAAAGAATTCCTTTTAAAACTTAAACCTAAGAGAAAAGAAGGTCTGCAGTTACCAGAGCTATCATGTCTTTTGGAGAACAGAGTCAACCTAGAAAGGGATTAAAAAAAAGAAAACTGATTCTTGAGCTCTCTCCTTTCCCTGGCAAGTCAACACACTGCTGGAATTTTTAATCTTAGTTTCCCACTGTGCTTAAGTTATATTAGTTGTATTTTCTGAGAATAAACAATATGGTCAATCAATTTCATATACTACTGAAAATTGAGGAGCATTTATCTGAAATGCTTTGGACCAAAAGAATTGCAGATTGCAGAATTTTTCATGTTTTGGAATATTTTCAAATAGACAAATATTAAGACACAAGATACCACAGGATGTGTCTTGGTGATGGCACTGAAGTCTAAACATGAAGTTCATTTATGTTTAATTTCATACAATGTTTTCATTGCACCTGTGTTTTGACAGTGACATGTCACAAGAGTTGAGACATGAAACTTTTCATTGATGGCATTATGTTGACAGTACTCAAAAAGTTTCAAATTTCAGAGCAGTTTAGATTTTGGATTTTCATATTGAGGGTGTTCAACCTGTATTTTTCATGAAACCTTCGTTGATACTACTGATCCACTGCAGTTTCTCTCTATCATCATCCATCTTGCATCTTGGCTGTGATACACATGCTATATGCACAGACTTATTTTATAATGTTTCATGAGCTGCTTTTATGCTCTCCCAGGCTTGAGTATTCCTCTTTACGGCCCTTGATTAGTGTAACAGAGAGGATCCAGACTACAGTGAGACATGTAAGGTGACCTCAACATTTAAGGAAGTGCTCACTTTCTGGTGCCAATTCTGTGCTTGCACCATCTGGGGAGTGTTTCCTTAAATTTTGCTCCCTCTGTTTCTTATTCCCACTTACTGCAGCCTTGTCTAACCCTTGTAGCAGAGAAAGTACTTAGAAGATTTCTGTAAATCTAAGAGAATTCCACCTTTTGCACGTGAGTGAAAAAATATTCAGCATTGTATTTTCATTACCATTATGAATCCATATTTTGTTTACCTTGACTATCTTCATTTAGAAATCATCATCAACATACGATGAATGCATGAAGGATTTGTTAATGACATTACTCTAAAAATCTCTAAACCATATTCCCAACAAACAGACAAAATAATAACCTTGTGTGTTCATCAGCTTTTGTCACTTGATCAAATGCCTTACATAAACAGCTTAAAGGAGAAAAGATTTATTTTGGCTTATGGTTTCAGAGGTTTGTCAATGGTCTGCTGCAAAGAAGAGTATAGTATGAGATAAGTATAGTATAAGAAAGTTGCGAATATCACGGTAGCCAAGAATCAGAATGCAGAAAGATAGCCAGGGAAAAGGGGATAGGGACAAGTTACTCCATTCAAAGACATGTTCCCAGTGACCTACTTCTTCCAGCTACGCCCCACCTCATAACCACCCATTTGGCTAATAAACTCATCAATGGATTAACCTGTTGATGAAGTTAGTGCCCTCATTATCCAGCCACATCTCTGGGCCCCACCTCTGAGCATTGCTGCACCAGAGATCAACCTCTGAGTCTTTAAGACACACTTTGTATTTAAACAATCCTAATAACATTAAGATGCACATCTAGAAATAACAGGAAATGGAATAAATGATTCAGTTTTCACCCGTTTCCTTATATTTGCACAGTTCATTTTCTGGTTTGAAACCTGAATTATGCAACTCATTATCTAGGTCAATCTAGGGAGCCATCTTATCAGCACAGATGTGCTACTTTTGCATTAGAATTCTCAGTGGCAAAGTTGTTTCCAAGCTGGCACCTATTATTAATAAAAGTGTTAAATAAATAAATTACAGGAACAATTAAAGCAATGCAGCAGCCTACAGGATCAGTTCACTGGACTATAAACACTCTATCTTCATTTCATATGCAATTTTGTTTGTCATTTAAACATTATGGGAGTTTAAGTTACTTTGTGAATGTACCAGTGTTGGTTCACTGGTTGTAAGGTAAACAAACTCAATCTAAATTAAAAAATAATGCTTTCAAAGAGAATATTAGAATCAGACAAATGAACAGATTTTTTTTAAAAAGCATTGAAACAGGCTAGAAGCAAGACAGCTCCAAAGAACATGGTCCCAATAATTTATGTAAAGTCTCTTGAAGACACAAATAGGAACAATCTACACCAATCATTTTTACTTACATGATCCCACGCAGTTTTTAATTTGCATTGTTCTACTCAAGACTCATTTGCAGAATAGTAAGTTTATTTCTGGTTGTGATCATAAGTCAAACTCTTTACAGAAAGTAAGTAGAGCACCTTGATTAAAAGTCCTACCAACACTGTACACAAACAGCAGACATCCATTACTCAGGTACAGTTGGAACCTGAAACGGTTACTGTGCTATTTTACACATATTCTGGGCCAAATGCCAATTCCCGTTAACATGAACGAAATCACTTCGTCATGAGGCTTTGCTGTAACAGTCACATCACATTTGCTCAAAACTTGGAAGCATGAAGCTTTAAAGTGTTCACAGATCTGTAGGTAGATCTGTTAGAGGAAAAGATGATTTGGTCTTGCTTATTTTAGCTCAACTGTTGGCTAATCAAAGCATATGGTGTCATCTATCAGAAAATTGGACTGATCTAACTCTGGGTTGTCCTGAAATGGCTTTGCCAATAGATGTAGAGAATGAAGATGTCCAAGATAGAGCATTAAAGCTGCAAATCCTGTTCTAAACTAGGCTTTTTTCCCTTTATACATTCTTAGAAAATCATGTGCGAAACGAAAAAAAGGTAGTCATAGTACGACTTTAGTACTAAATTGAATAGTATCTCCAAGCGCTAATACAGAGGTCCAATGATGTGGGCTGAAACCCACAGAGGATATTTTTTTTTGTCTGAATTTAATAGGACTAAATAGTCTAAAACTAATGAATGATAATTTTTATTCTAGTTTGCTTTAATTACACCAGATTTTACTCTTGAAGCCAAGGGAAGTCTTAGTAGGTTCCTTTGTCCCCAGGCAGAGTATAACAAAGGGAGAACAAAATGAACAAAAGATTTGGTGCCAGAGCCTAGTGTTCAGCTGCCCAATTCAGGCCTTTCCTGTGACTCAGCTCTGCTCCCAAGATAGTTGATCTACATTCTTCTTACACATCCCTGTAAAGAGAAGAACTGCCACTAGATTTTTGGGTTTGTGCCCTATCCAATGCCCCTGCTTAGATGGGTCTCTCTACTTGGTTTACTGTCTCTTGAAGTTGTTAGTCATTTTAACAAAAATCCTGTGTTTTCATTTTGCACTGAGCCTTAAATATTATTTCTAGAGAGACAGAAACAAAGGAAACACTCAGGCCCCAAGTCACTGCAACTTTAAATTTCTTTAAACAAACATTATCTTTTGAGACTCTGGTCAAGTACCAAATCCTAGTACTTGTGTAATTGGTCTTCAACACTCTTCTTCGCATAAGCAAAAATGGTGAACAATCACAGGGTTCACACGGCTACTAGCAGATGTTCACCGCAAGATTTTTATAGTTAGACCTTAGATACTCTGTTTCATCCAAAGTATTTTTCTGAAATACACAACTAAACATTTTAGATTGTTCTCCAAAGATGAATATGAACCCTCTGGATTTGTTGTCATTTATAAAATAATTCATGTTTGGACTTTCTTCATTCCTTCCATAGAGTAGGCAGAATACTTTGCTAGGTTTCAGAGTAAATAGAGCATTGTAACACTCATCGATAGTTGACTTAGAATTTGTGTAAGTGGAGAATGCTGAATTTTTAGGGAAGGGTCATTCTTTGAAAGCTAGATGTTGGAATAGGTTACTCATCTATTTAAATTCCTTAGTAGATACCCACTATAGAAAGGTGAATGAAAATAAAATAATGATTCTTGAATAGGGCCAATTTAGGTCTTGCTATAAATACCAGTGGTAAGAGAAGCTTTGACTTGCTAAACCAAGCCAGGACTCTATTGTTATTCTCTCTTTTTTTTTTTCTGTTCTGTTTTAATACTTTTTTTATTTTAAAGAGAATAGAGCAAAACAAAACAAAACAGAACAGAGTCAAACACAACATAGCATTTCAGAACAGAACACTGCAAGCAATACAGGTCTTCAAAACATAACAACAGGAGATTAACAATGGCTACCCTAGTGTCTCTTGCCTTCCTTGAAATGATTGTTCATACATTCACAGACAATAAACTCAAGCAAAACAAAATAATATAAAACCAGATAAAAGAGTGAAAGCATTACAGGCCATCAAATCAGACAACAAGAAACCAACAATGGCTACCTTAATGTCCCCTGTTTTCTTCAAAAGAGCTGTTCCTCTCTCCTCACATATTGCAATCAAACAGTAGAAAAGAGACAGCACCTATTGTTTAACAGTATAGCATTTCTAAGTTTTTTTTCACTGAGATTTTGTTTTACGTTAAACCTCATACTTGAGAGAAACGGCCCAGTGTCTCTTACTCTGCATAGTAAACCGAGCACACAGTTACTGTTCCATTCGTTCACATTGCTATGGTTTGGGCATTGTTTGCTCCCCATGGTTCAGGTGCTGAAGTTTGGTCCTTGGTTTGACACTGTAACACTGGAGTGCAACGTTTAGGAAGCGAGGCTTGCTGAGTGGTTTGTAGGTCTTTCAAGGCGTGTCCTCAGAAGGTATAGTGGGACCCTTTGCTCTTTAGCTTCCTGTTTGGAGCTGTGACCTCTCACTCCTGCCAGTGCTGTCATCATTGTCAGCTGCAACAGTGACACAGCTGGGGCAAGGGATGCTTGAAAGAGCCTGAACCATGCTATTTGGCCTTTCAACCTCCAAAGTTGTAAGCAAAGTAAACATCTTTTCTTTATAAAGTTAGCGTGCCTTGGGCATTATGACGTAGTAATACAAAGCAGATTGATATATACATTGAACTTATAAAAAAGCATGACAGTGTATGTCCTATTTTAAAAGTGGCCTCCAATACAAAGATCCTGAGGTATGAATAAGTATGTCATGTTTGAGAATGAGAAAAGAGGCTAGTTTACCTGGGACATGGTGAATAAGAGCATAAGAGGGAAAGGGAAAAATAAAATGTGCAGGGACACAGATGATAGGTCAAAACACTAGCAGTCCAGAGTAAGAAATTAAATATGATGGGAAGCTTTTGGAGAGTTTCAGATATACTGAAGATGATATACTTGTGATACCTTGTTTTGGTATATTATTTTCATAATGAAGTATGAATGTAACACATTTAGATCAATAAAAGGCAAACATTCTCAGAAAAGAGCCAGATAGTAAATATTTTAGGCTCTGTAGTGTTTCACAGAAACAGTCTATCACAAATACTCACTTCTTTCATTGCAGGATGAAAGTAACCATAAACAATACTAAGGCAAAAATTGGTGGCTGTGTTCCAGTGAATCTGCCTGTAGAAAAACATCCGGTAATAAACCAGATTTGGTTCAGGGCCTTCCTTTGCCAATCTCTGATCTAGAGGAAGCTGGGGCCATATGTATTTCTATCACTGGGGATCCAGATCCAGATGGTCACAGCTTCCTCCAGATACATCAAACTTGAGTAGAGGTTCAAGGGTGTGTAGTCAGAGATGCCACCGAACAAGTTGTCCCACTGAAAGTTTATGCATGCTTGTCTGGACTTTTGTGCTGCTATGAAGCAATATCTGAGACTGGGAAATTTGTAAAGGACAGAGTTTGATTGCTCATGGTTATGAAGGTGGGGAAGTCCAAGATCAAAGCTTCGGCACTCAGTGTCTGGGGAGTTTCCTTGCTGTGACTTGGTGGAAGTTGGAAGGACAAAAAAGGCTGAAGACTGTGGGAAGCCTGTTTTATAAAAGCCTTTCTCTCATTTGCAAGGGCTCCACTTTTGTGATGTAATAACCTCCTAAAGGCCATTCCTCTTAATGTTATCATATTGACGATCAAGTTTCATTCAACACGTGACTTTTGGATGACGTTCAGACCATAGCGATGCTAAAGGTGAGACTAATTGGAAACCAGCTCATTCCCATTGGTATTTCTAATGCACTGAAAATTGCAGGTAATTGACCTAGGACAGCACGTAGGATAATTTCCCAGGCTTACAGAACTACTGCTTAAGATGTTTGGTATTCATTTAAGAGCAAGAAGCGCCGGGCGTGGTGGCTCACGCCTGTAATCCCAGCACTCGGGAGGCTGAGACAGGTGGATCGTTGTGAGTTCGAGACCAGCCTGGGCTACAAAGTGAGCTCAAGGCCAGCCTGAACGGCATAGTGAGACCCTGTCTCAAAAATACCAGGGCTGGGGATCTAGCTCAGCGGTCTAAGTGCCTGCCCGGCAAGCACAAGGTCGTGAGTTCAATCCCCGGTGCCGCAAAAAAAAAGAGCAAGAAGCAAGTTACAAGAACTAGACAACAAATTCGAATGGATTAGACTATAAGAAATAACATATTGTTAGTAGCAAGGATAGAAAACTCCACATAAACAAAGCTAAGCACATCAACCCTCCCTCTGAGTTCCCTGGTTTTAATTATTGATGCTAAAAATATATTTTCCTTAATTGTTTTGTGAAAATAAGTTAAATAAAGAATAAAGCTGTTCCATACATGCACAAGCAAACATTACACTCTTTTCACATAAACACTGGGATGATTCCTCAGTGTTCCTATTCATATTTGGTTGCAAAATAACACCCACAGGATGTATTTCCAACCACAAAATACTGTGACAGTAAGCAGACAGCACAAGAGAGCCTGTTATGGTTTATAGATTGCAGTGATTACATTGTGGGAGCAGTGGATGCATTTGTTGGTGTTCATTCTATTTCACATTTGCATTTAAATTCTTGTGGAACAAAGATAAGATAAAAGAGGAAAATAAAGGATGCTTATTTGTTGTTGTATTGACTCCTATTGTAAGTATTGCTTTAAAGGAGGGTAAAACTTTGCAAGGAAGCATTTCACATGTTCTTTATAAAATATCAGATACACATTCAATCCTCAACTAGAAGTATGCAGGAAAACATATCCCTGGGGCTTTAATAAAATCATAAATCAATAAGGAATAACCCAATATGTGGTTGAGTACAAAGAGCAAATGAAATACTCAGTACTCTCTTTCACATACTTATCCACATTTTATTGATACATGAGAAATGTGGAACCGTATTTGAGTTTTGAAATGCTATGTTTTCTATTTCAGGCATTCTTTTTTAAGCATTGCTCGATATGTTTCCTCTTTCAAATAATCTGTGCATCCACAGTGTGATCCTTTGATGAATTTATGCAGATCAGTTCTGCATCCAAAGTAATTCTCTCTGCTTCTCTAAGCTCTCTATTTCATTGGGATGCAAGAAAAAAATCTTTTTGTGAAATTCAGTTGTGCAACCTAGTAGGTATATGTTAGGTAAATGCATCTACCCTTGCCCACGTGATGTGTGTCTGATAATACATTCCAGAAGAATGGTAAAATAACACTTCTTCCTCCTACGTCATTGAGTTATATGATCCAAACTTATTTAAATTATTTTAAGCATCACATTTTCTATATATACACCTGAAATAAGATAAAAATGAATTCAATGATAACTGTAAATTATCTGATGCATCTGAACTCATAAAGCAATTTTTCACTTATTTCACTATCCTTTGTAGTACCTTTCTAGAATTAAACAATAGTCAAGTCTTTCTGGAGATTGGCAGTGAGGAACCAGGAGATATCTCAAAGTGAGTTTTGTAGAATACTCTTAATAAGAGATGTTACAGAAAATTAAATTTGGTTGTCAAATTATGTCTGAAGACCTTTACTTCCCTGATCTCTCATCTTAGATATTCACAAGGCACATTGACATATTAAATACTCTGAGAAAGCTTGCAAGGAGAATTTGTTTGCAGCTTTTCTCAGAGAATCTTTTGTTTTTTAATCTAGCGATAGGCATTAGAAATTCTATTTCTGGGAATATAGGTTTCAAAATTCTGATTGAAGTAATAACTAATAACTGGAAGTTAAGTGCATTCTCCTGCCTTTATTATTATTTTAGATCTAAAAAATGAAGTACATGTGTGTGTATGTTATATATATATATGTTCAGCCCTATTTGTTCATTCATCATTTGTTCAGCAAATATTTGAGGACTTCTTCTGCACCAAGAATTATTATGTGCTTGGGACACATCAGTTCAAAGGTATATTTTTATTTTATTTTCAAAATATACAGAAAACTTAGGTGATAATATAAAAAATATGGGAGTATTGCAATACATTAAATCTAAAGTCTTTTAGACTCTTAAGTCACGCATTTGAAAGAAATGCAAAATAATAGATATTTTTCCTTAGATGTCATTAGGACACCTTGAACTGAGTATGCACCTTATTTATTGTTGTAACGCTCCCTGGAATACTAACAAGAATGCCTTTAAATAGCGTATAGTTATGAGTGTTAGAATCAGAAGCAAATAAATTCAAAAGCATTAATTCTAATCTCCGTGCTTTAGATGAATTTCTATTATCTAAGCTAGTCCCTTCAAATGTTTTTAAAATCAGATCATAAACAACATTTTATAAGATTCCTGTCTTAGAATGTGAATTTCAGCTTGCACTAACCTGGCCCATTTTTCCATTTGTAAGGTGAGTTGGGTTAGAAAATTTATTTTTAGGAGAAATAGTAAGCAGTTTGAAAGTACATTGTTCTTGCAAGGTCCAGATTTGAGTAATAGCCCTTGGAAAAAAAAAAAAAAACAGTACTCATTCTTATTTAGCTGGTGCCATTTGACTGATGTCACAAGAATGGAAAGGCACTGCCAAGTTAATTTCCCCAAGTGGTTTTCACAAACTATACATCTTGGTAACTATTCCTTTCATTTTCTGGTTGAGAAATTCATTTCAAAATTGTTTAAATCAATAAGAACACAAACAATAATAATGAATAAGTAAATACAATTAAATAAAAATGTTTAGGAAATATTGTCTTGCTTTACTTTAAAAGTGCAAGGATATGTTTTGCTTCAGACTTGACTACATTCAGTGATACAAAGCATGCCTTTAGGAACTACTGTATGTCTTACTCTCTCTTTTCCACTGTCTCGTCAGGGATCTTAGACAGGTCCTCAACATGAAATTCCAATAGGAAAAGTGGTTTCTTCCCCAGTTATTCTCAGGATTGACTCTCCCTGGGAGACTGACTCATATGCTTATGCCTAATGCTATCACCGTAATCAGTGGAATACAACTGATGGGCCAAACTCAAAAACCACTCCCACTCCTGGAGTTGACCTCGAATGATAAAATGGACAGAGAGTGGGAGATGTGTAGTTTTCCCAAAAGAAAATTGGCTACCAAAATTAGGCAGGATTTGTGCTGGACAGGCAAAATGAACAGGTGCCATTATAATTATTACCTCAAGTGAGTGTTTACGTAGAAAAACCGAGGTACGCTAAGTGGGACAGGAAAAGTTAAGAGAAGAGATACAGAGATCTGCTTGTTCACCCATATCTCTCAGCTTCTGAGGGAAGCTGACCATGTGTATTGCTTTGCCTAGAGGGAGTCTAGTTTATGCTTGTTGTCCACAGTAATTAATAGCACCACTTTTTACTCTCAGAGGTTTCCTGGGCCAGGTGCGGTAGTGCATACCTATAATCCCAGCACTTAGGGGGCTGAGGGAGAAGGATTGCAAGTTCCAAGATTGGCCTGGCCTGCAGAGTAGGACCCGGTCTTGAACAGAAAAATAAACAACAACACAAAAAAAGTACACTTGTTTGCTTGATAGATATTTATGGTCTCTCCAACCTTATTGCAAAAGTCCATATCATTCGTTTTTATAGTTTTCTGTGTTCCACCCTGTGCATTTTGAGAATAATATGAATACATTGAAATAAGTAAACTCTTAGCATCCCCTCACATTTAACTTGTTTCTTATAAAGAAATGTAAACATTATCATGACTTTATACAACTAATATTTGTTTAGACATATGCTTTTTAACAAATTTTTGGTCCAGCATTGCCCCTTGAGTCTTTAGTCATTCCCTTGAGGTAAATTTCTATCTTCCTAAACTATTCCTTTGGAAACTTGATACTCATACTGTAGTCTGTAGATCCAAATCACCAGCCTTATATGGCAGCTTGTTAAAAATGCAGGACTTGAGGCTACTGAATCAGATTTGGTAGTTCAAGTTCCCTAGGGGACGTGTAAACACGTTAAAGTTGGAGACGCCATGTTATACAATAGTGTTTTTCCCCATTGACTGCCCACTCAGTGGCTTAAAAACTAGCTATCCATTTATATCTCTAGGTAGACAGATAATCTCTAAGTGGATATATTAGAGATAGTGTATTAGATACAATATTAGATATAATATAGAAATGTAACTATTCATACAGACAGATGATAAGTAGATAGATAAGGATTAATGAGTAAGAAAAAAGATGGATGTATAGGTAGGTGGGTGGATGGATAGATGGGCGGATGGATAGATGGACGGATGCATGGATGAATGCCTGGGACTCGACTCAGACAAGCTAAACTAGGATCTCTGGGCATGGAACCGTTACTTCTTTAGGTAGGATTTGTTGCTAACATATTTTCATTTTTGTGTTTGTTTGAAAAATACCTATTATTCATCAGTGAATGATAGTTTAACCAACTATACAATTGTAAGTTAATATTTATTGCCTCTTAGAGTTTTAAGATTGAAAGGATTTTAGCTAGGCATGGTGATGCACTCCTGTAATCCCAGAACGGTGAGAAACTGAGGCAGTGGGTCTCCAGTTGGAGTCCCAACCATATGATTCAGTATAAAGGCCCTATGCTCAATTCCTAATAGAAAACACAAAGATTTTACTCTTTTCTAGCCTCAAATGTTTCTGGGAAATCTGCTGCGAAAAACTTTTTCTTTGGGGCAGGGTTCTAAAGTTTAAATTCTTACTGGTGTTAAGACATTGTCATTGTGATGTTGCACTACTTTACTCAGTTATGGGTAGACAGATGTTTCTCATTTATGATCATATTTAGGATTTACTGAGTTTTCTTAATCTTAGGATTCAGGGTTTTCACCAGTTTTGAAAAATCATAAGCTATATTATCATACCACATTCTGTTATTTTTTTCTGCAATGCTAATTAAATTTATGCAAGATATATTCTCTTATATTTCTGAGTATCTCTTCTCCCCAGTTTAGTCTCTTTGTCTCTGTCTTCGGCATTATGGATAAAATCCTTATATTTTCTGATTCTAATCTGCCACTGAATATATAAATATATACATGTATGTGTGTATATATATATATATATATATATATATATATATTGAGTTTTTATTTCAATGATTTTATTTTTTCCCTTCTTGAATTTTTATTTAGAATATGTCATTTCTGGAAGTTCTTTTTATAATCTAATCTTTCTTGAGAGTATCTTGCTCCTTGCTCATTTTTTTTTACTTCTTTTATAAAACATTTAAATATAGTCATGTTACCATCTGAGTCTCATAATTCTACTACCTAATGTTGTTTTCGCTTGTTTCTACTGAGTACGGTTCCTGAACACCTGCTTCCTTCTTTGCTGTGCAGTTTTGGAGAGTGAGCTTATGTCATGTGCACTTTACCTGTAGATATTTTGTGAGACTTAAATTGATGGTGCATTATTCCATCTTAGCACAGAAATTTGTGGTGGCTTCTGCCAGGTTCTATAAACCATATCCAACTGAAGACCAGTTTGATTTCTTGTCTTGAGATTTCTTGGAATATGCTGGTATGTAAATTTTGAATCCCCTTTGCTTGAGAGCAGGCCAATGGTTATGAATATTTCAGGAGAGATCTTTTCTTCCTTTTACAATTCAGCACTAGATAAACAAAATTCTCTTGTCTATCTCTTTGCTGACTATAAGACATTTTTTAGTGCAGTCTTTCCCTGAGGGGAAGTGCCCTGGCTTTGAGTCATTCACTTTGTTAATGAAGAAAGTATGGCTCCCAGTGTGTCCTGCTCAGGGTCATCTAGCACCTCAGAGGCAGAAATGAAAACAGGACCCACATCTTCTCAAAGTCCAGTTATTTTCTCTCCCATAAAACAAGCTACAAAAATAGCATTGCTTTCTTCTAGTAAGAATGGCTTCACCTTTGCCGCCAGTTGGACAAGGAACAGCGGATTCAGTATTCCTCATGATTAAGTTTGATGAATTATAGAAATAGGTTACTTAGATATATTTTAAGACTCATAGGAACATCAAAAAGTCATATGGGATGAGACTTATAGTGCACAGTATTCTGTATTTTGTCTTTTATAGTAACACCAAGGGACACGAGTGTGACATAATGATAGTTGCCCTTCGTAATATTGTCCTCAAAGGGGACATCCCTAACTGGGAGAAATCTGTCATCCAAGAATTTCTCTGAAGCCTCTTGAACTCTCATTATATTTTTGGTTTGTGCAACCTTAAGGCGCTACTTTATATGGAATTGATCTTATACGAGTCAGGACATTGGCTAAATAACCCTGAAGTCTTTTTAAAATATGATTTGAAGTATCATAAATCTTGTTGTCTAAGTAGAATCTGCAGGTGGAGGGATGTAGCAAGTGACATAGAGATTGGATTTTGAAGTCAAACAGCCTATGTGCAAGTGCAGACTTCACCTCTGCGTCTTAATTGCATGACCCTGAACAAATTCTACTACTCTGAACTTTTATTTCCCTGCTCATCAAGGACAGGGCTGTCATAGTACTTTTATGAAAAATGAACAAGATAAGCATATAAAATTACCTAGCTTTGCCTATAGTCACCATCAAATGAACCTATTCTCAGTATTTCCAGTGGTGATAACAGCGTTATCATCTACAGATGAAAAACTTCATCATGGTTACAAAACCCTGCCCAAAAAACTGCTCATGATCCCATTTCATATTTTTAAAACATCTGGAAGGTCAGGGACAGAATGGGGCTATAAGAGGGAGACAGTGTTTTTACCTTCAAAGTATTTAAAATTTCATAGGTACCAGTGTGTACTAAATAAATCACCAACCTTTCAGAAAATAACCATTGAAATATCTTTGGATGAGCTGTCATAGCAGCCCTTCATTTTTAGTAACAGAGATATGAACTAACCAAGTAAATGAGGTCACTTGTGGTTCCATTCTGGGTTTATCTTTCTATAAATTGACTCTGATGCTTGGTCATTGGGTTCACTCAATTATCTTATTTTATATTTGCCAAAAAACAAAACAAAAATAATGTGGCATATAATAGTTCTAATGTTAATAAAATGGAATGCTTTTTCCTGGAAAGTGACCTCTCTCCTCGTTCTTAAATGTCTCAGTCTGCCCCGACATTTACTTTGCACAAGTTACAACACTCAATTTTCATTGACATTATCTTCTAAATACAATCGGATCAAAAATCACCAACATCCTTCTAGTTGCTCTCCTGCAAGCAGATAATGTAGGACAGGGTCTAGCTGATAACTTCTGCTTCAGTAACCTCTTGATTCCACTACTCGAAATGCTCTGTGTGATTTTCCACTGGACCAGAGTCAGAAGTATTTGTATAAAATGGGTGATTCCCATCAGCAAAGATGCCAGACATGGCATTTGCCTTTAATTGGACTTCTTCCTGCTGGGCACAGGGACTCCATGAATGGGTAAATCTTGGAGGGCACTATACCAACGGGACTCTGAGCCAACAGAGATCTTCCTGGGCGCATGTTTATCATTTTTTCCAGAGTCTTGTGCTTAACTGCAGTTTCAAAGAAACTAAAGTGAAACTTCTAAGAAATGGTAATGAGTATTTTGTTCTAACTCAATTCACATAGGTGTTGACTGTTTCATGACACTATGGACCCCAAACTAAATCTACTTGGATATGCTGGCAAAAGTCAGGAACAGTTCTTCTAAAAATAACATATGAATGACTTCCAGCTGGTTATTTACACCCTCTAAATCTCAGTTGCCTCAAAAGTAAAAGCAGGATAAGTGTTAATATTAATTATGTTGAATATTAATTTAAAAATAAAAGATGAAATTATTACATAATATACATATAATTACAATACACAATACATTGTAACATTGCAAATATTAAATACTATTGAGAAATATTAAGGTACTGAAAGTAGAGCATACAGAGTATCTGGCATATCTATATGGACAATGCATAAATTATTAGCTTTTCCTAACATTAATCCTAATGCAGACTTCTACTAGGTTGCTTTTCAAGAATTGTCTGAGGTCTCTGTTCCTGCATATCTAGAAGGTGGAGAGTTGGCGATATTATCTTCAATTCAATCTTAATTCCTCTTGTATTTTGTATGCCTAGATATTTGAGAGGGGAAACATCGAAGTATCTGGATAATTTCTTAATTTGATGGTAAATTTCATATGTGGGATTTTCTATCTTGATTTGTCTGAAACTATAGGAATTCCTGAGACATTTAGCAGTAAAACTGGGATTTTCCAAGGCAAACAGTGCAAGTTACCCTACATACTACAAGTCCAAATAAATATTGTAAGGTACTCAGGTGTGATGAACTTTTAAGTATACAGTCACACATTGGTACTCAACTGCTTTGAAACTCATCAAATTTGTTACACATTTTAATATGAAAATTTCATCCCATTATTCATTGTCATTTTTATGATACTTCAAGCACAAAGTAGAACTTGTCAGTGTCAATTGCCTTGTGACTCAGTACCCACCCTGCCAAAACAGTTTGTTTGGTGCTTCTTGTTTTGGATACTCTTTGGGCCTCCTAGGACCATTAAATTATGAGTACCGAGGCACCACTGTACATAGGTCTTCTATAAATTCATAGGGTGCTTCGGTGAGAAAATATGACCAAGGAAAGATATATCCTTACAGTTTTCTTCAGTTGCAAAGATAACCAGACACTGAACTGTTGCTACTAACTTAAAAATACGGTGACTAAGTCTGGAGGGTGACTCTTTCTGTATTGATTCAGTAGTTCAGCAAGGCCTCAGAGTCAGTCAGATTTGCTCATGGAGTCACATTGGACAACTTTGCCTTCACACATGTTCATCTCCCATGCCAGCATAGAAACCAGGGAATGCAAGCTTGGGTCTACCTTGGGTGTCTCTTGTCTTTCATCAGAGTGCAGTCATTCTAGGATCACCCAGTCTATTTTCCCTCATGTTTCTTTAGACAACTGTTAGCCACACGCACTTTTCAGTCAAGCAAATGCATAGCATCAACAGTTAATGACACCAACCTTAAGTTGTCATTCAGATGTAGGTCACACACACCTTCTCTGAGCAGCTATTAATATGAATAAAAGTGGGATTTGGTTAGGAAAGAAGGAGTTGGAAAAATAACTATTGGGTTTTGAGAAGGCAAAAACAGCATCTCCCGTGGACAATTGAGAGGAGACAGTGTGATTCTTTGACATTCACACTTGTTCTTTAGACAGCATTTCTCCCACTTCTTGCTGATGATTTCCTGATGCTTGAATGAAATAGGAGTATCACACATCCATCACTTTCTACTGAATGTTCACGATCACGAAGCCCAGGGAATTCATATGAAATCCCTACATATCTCAGTTTCTCTATCTTAAAACTTGAAACATGGCCAGCAGCCTTTTATCTAAAGAAAAAACAGTAAGGAGCACCCCCATTTTGAAGTTTATTTCTTGCAAGCAAATCAAACAAGATATTGATCTTGTATCTCAAGAAAAATCTCTCATTGGCCCTTTGATGCCACCATTTTCATAACAAAGCCCCTGACGAAGAAAATATGATCTGGTTTCCTCACCTCTGAAAACCCTTCTTGGCTCCCTGAGTCTCTCTCTTTGCGTAAGCCAAATGTGGACACTCTACAGTCCTTCCTGGGGCAACTTTGTTTATTCAAGGGTGTCAGTTCAAGATTATTAAAGTAAGTCTTCCTCAACTTCCTGGAGACCCCTTTATGAAAAAGTAGTATCCTAGAAATCTTGGGTGAAAGATCAAAGCCTTGTGTAAGAGTTACTTTGTGATACCAAGACTTGCTGTCATTTTCTTAACCCTTATGTCTCTTACAAGAATTTCATTAGCATGATTATGGTGTTTAATCTACTTTAGAAATATTCCTCCAGTATTAAATGCTTTTATTCCTTGAGTCACTCCCCATTTGCATGAATACAAATTTTAGCATCCTTTATGCACTGTAATGCAGGTATGGAGCATTCCTGGTGCCTTAGGAAAAAAGTTGCCAATGCAGAGGGAGGTTTAATTGTCACTTTTACTTTAGATGATGCTATGCGTCCTTAAGTGAGAATGATGTAGAAACAGTTACTTCAGGTAGTAAAGGCCAAAAATACAAAATAATTGCTCAGGAGTCAAGGAATGAATTAGCAGACTATGGTGCTGCATTTTAACTAAGCATTTGGATAACAGAATTGTAAGCTTCTTCCTCCCATTGGAAAATCCCAGGTGAATTTTAAAAATTATAATAGCACAGATGCTTCCAGGGTGTCCAGTATGATTTTGGCAGGGTTATGCTTCTCAGCATTTTTGTGGATGCTATGTATGGTACATCACTTTATGTATTCTCTAGAATTTTGTGGTTTGTTTGTGTTTAGATGTATGATGGGTCATGTATTTAGATGTGGTGTAAAGAGTTTTTGAGTTTACAAGAAGTATACTATTTGTAGATGGAAGGGGAAATGCCTTAATAACAAATAAAAACTTAGAAAATTTTCATTTCATTGGTGGAATGAATATAGCTTTCAGTCAAAAGAAATATGTGAACAGCTTTTGCCTGACAAAAGCAACACAGAAAGAAGAGAGGACCTCATCAGACTGATTGTTTTCTTCCCTGAAGACAGGGAAGGCCGAGGAAGCATAAAGAAAAGCAGAGTCACAAATTTGTATTCAGTGGTACAAAGGATTGGTTTAAACAGAGATTTGAACATCCTACTCACCAATATTGTGTAGTGTGATTTTTTTTTCTTATATGCCACCCTCTGCCACTCCATCTCCTTCCTTTAAATTACAGTCTCACATGTCACCTGCCAAACCCAATGGGGAGGACAGTCTGCTTGCCACTGGTTGTACTTCATTGGGGATTGAGAACAGGGTGGCAAGTGGGGTAGGGACTGCCTTTAATTAGGCATAATGGTTTAAAGGATTGCTTTGAAAAGATGAACACCCTTAGAAAAATCAGTGGTTTAGGTCATAAGCTGCTCTTTCCTTGCTAATAATTGCAAAATCCATAGCTGTCCCCTTTGAGTTTTTTTTTAATAAAAGACTATTAAAACTGAAGAAAAGCTTAATAAGTAGATTAGTTAGAACAATAGTCCTCATGAGAATGTTTTGATTCAGAGTATAGCTGCTAAAGATAACCCTAAATGCAATCAGGTTGAGCTCCCTGCATGTGTGAAAGGAAGGTAATACCCTCAGAGATTTTGCCAACAGATGACATTATTTTTTAAGTGTCTCTTTCTACATTTAAATTAGTCTTTCCTCTGGGCACAGGCAACAAAACCTTTGTTAAGAATCACCAGAGAAACAGAGCTCTGAATAAATGCTCAGTGGAAAATTATTTTTGAGAATTTGGTTTTAGATGTTTCACATCAAAAAGATGGATGGCAGTACATCCAAGAGGGAGCACTTTGTGATCCTTCTCTGTCCTCTTTGTAATTTTAAGGATCAAAACTCCCAAGGTGGCCTGAGATAAGGACAAAGGGAGCTGTGCAATTTTACTAAACATATACACATTAGAAAGGGCAATGTGATCCAATGTCAACGAAGGTGTAGCCACATCCCATCCTCTTTGTTTCGTTTCGTTAATTTTATTCTTGTGGCTAGATGTTTGTTTTCATTCTTCTTTATGTTTCTCTAATACCAAAGAGACCTGTGTACTGAGATATCTGTGCAAGATTGGAGAAGAACTCATTCGCAGATTGATCATTCCAGTCATAATGAATGTTGCTACCTGAGCCAGTTCTGCAGCCAGATAGCACACAGTACTGTACAGTTGCACACATATTTCCAGGAAGACTGTCTTCTGCTTTCCATGTCTTCCCTCCTTGGAAGGTCTTTCCTTTCACATTTTCCTGTCACACCTCTAGATTATGGACAATGTTCTCAGGAGCCTATTGGGAATTCTGTTTAAGAGAAGTCTTTAAGGGGTCTGTTTTGCTGTCCTTCTCGCCACTTTTCCTTTTCTATCTACAGTATCTCCATTGCTGTCCTCCAAGCTGTCACAGTCCCTCACACATTTTGTCTTTGACTGCAACAGACTGGGAAACCTGACCCTCTTTCAAGGATTTATGAAGTCTCCTGTCACCAAATTCATCAAAAGGAATTTCTTATTTTCTTATCTATACTATTTTAATGTGACAATAAATGGAATATTGTAACTTATTTCCTTTCTTCTGCCCTCTGAATTAAACCTTTAGTCTGGTGGTTGACAGTGTAGAAGCAAGACAGTCCCAAGATGATTCGGTCTCACATCACGTATTCCGGCTCACTGCTCTGCTTTGACCAAGAGTACTACTAAGAAAAAAAAAAAAGATAATATAAATTAAAGTGAAATTTATTTTGAGACTACTTTATTGTTCAATCCTGTTTATTAGTACAGTCATAAAACAAATTAAATTCAGTTACTCATTTCATTATGTCACCAAGGGAATGTTATAAGCTGATAGTTTGAAATTTCTTTCAAGGCCAGCTAAAGTTCAAATTGCCTGGAGAACTTTCTAGAACTGCACAGGTTGTGTCCCCGTCCAAGTGTCCTCATCGCTGGCTGAGGTTGAAGGGCAGCTGGTGTGTACTTTAAAAGTTTTCCTTGTGATCCTAACATCCAATTAGGTTTAAGAACCATGAAACTAGACTTAGACAAATAATTACTGTATGAACAAATATACACTTATCCCATTATCTTTATAAAAATCCATTTATTATAGAACCTCTGTAATGTATGCATATTATGTATAAGTCAAGTTTATAACTGTAGACAGAACCCCAGAAACTTCACAGACAGAATGCCCACAAAAATTTCCCTAAAAATTATACACAACTAGTGCATTATACACTGTGCTTATAATATATCAATTCTAGAGATCTAAATAAATTTTTGGTTCACTTTGTAGTGTGCTGGGGATTAAAATCATTAATGCATCACTTCATGAGTTAACACATCTTTCAAAAGAGTGCTTACATTTCTGCTCTAATGTAGTATATACATTCTCTAAAAATCTTGCAATGTGCAAAATTATATGACAAAATAATGATTTGATTTTTAGTAAATCTGGTTGGGGTAAACCATTCAAAGTCTATACAGTTTGGCATATCAGATCACCAACAAAAGAAGGACATTTCTAAAAAATAAAGAAGCAGAGTATTATTAAATTTTTAACTCATGTTTGAATACATGCATGTGCTTTGAATTAAGAAGTTCAAGGTAAACTGATTTATTCCCTGGACATAAAATTAGATCTAACATGTGGCCCTGAGGTGATCTAGTGTCAAGTACTAGAGGGGAGAATGAATCACGTACCACACGGACAAGCTTTCCAACCCATCATTTCTCTCAGTAAGGCTCTTGGTAGAAGCTAAGAGTCTGCTCATCACAGGCTATACTTTCCAAAGAAAGACTCCATTGGGTATTGAGAGGGAGTATGTAGGATCTGAAAATTGAAGCGGGGCGCTAATATATTTGATTCTTAAATGAAAGTTTACCTTCACAGGTGTGAAAACAAGTATATGCACTGACACCTCTTTCTCTCAGAAAATAATGCTAGACCCACTGTTGGCTCAAGGATAAAGTAATAAGAACAATGGCATGACAAATTGCTCAGACAAAAAGAAACTTTGCTGAGGAAAGTTACTGAAAAGACAAAAATTAGTTCTTTCTCCAATAGACAAAGCAAGACAAGAAATGGGATGATTTGCCTCTTATGTAATAAAAGGATCTATGCCACACATACACACCACTGATGTACACACAGAGCTCTAAAAGATGATGCAGTCATTAAGACCTTGTACAAGGAGCATTAAACAGTGATGTCTGTTATGTTTTATGGCAGCTTTTCCAATGTGTAATAAATGCCAGTAATTACAGGGCCATCTCGATAAGTATACATGTGATTAAACTATACAAAGCAATTTAAATTATATTTTATCATAATCTATGTTTTATGTTTTGGATGACACAAAGTGTCTACTTTTTATTCTTTTGCTAATTCTTTTCATTTTTTGTCCTGTGTCCATACTATTTTAATAATCAGAAAACATAATGAAGTCATTCTAATCTTGGAATAAAAAATGATTTCTACTAATGCTTTCATTTAACTTCCATGTCAAAACAAATTTGCTCACCACCAATTAAGGGGGATGACCATCTTCATGGCTGTCCATTGAGGAAAACCTCTGGAATATGATTGAACTCTGCCAAGCCCCTTGGATACGTGCCTTGACCTGAGATGTGTTGAGTATCTACTGCACACCGTCTATGTCAAATACGTGAGCTTGCTGGCTTGAGTGTGATGGACAGGCTTTGGGGTTTGGCATAAAGGATGCTTGTGGGAGCATTAGGAAATAATATTCAGTCATTGAAAAGAAAATCCAAATAGCAGTTCAAATACTGACTCTCAGGCTGGTGGTCTCAGAAAAGGGGTAAAGTTGAGAGACCCCAATTGAATCTGTAGTTTCTATTAAATCTGAATCCTAGGGACACCTTCCAGCAAATGCCTTATTTTTTGGAGTGTAGAACAATTCATATTATATATACCCTTCTGCTGACCTGTCTGTTTGAACCCTGCAGGCACTTGACAACTAATGAATAAAATAATATTGTGTGCTCTTGGGGCTATCGCAGACCCTTTTGTGTCTATAAAAGCTCTCATTTTTCCAACATATGGGAGAGGATGCAACATGGCAAGAGGCTATGGAGACTAACTGAGATAGCATGGGCTGAACCCCAGGGGCACTAATGACATTGTATCCACACAGCAAAGTTAGAGTGTTCTATAATGATGTCATTAGACTCTTGAAAAAGTGAACTTATTGCTGACTAGAATTTCTCTATTACATTCTCTTTAAAAGAGGAATAAACTCCAGGGTGTGTAGCTGCAATGGGTATTGACATTGAATATCTGAGCCTCCAGTCACTCCGACAAAGCCGCTTGACCTCCTTGCATCCTATTTAGTCAACTCAGCTGCCCTTTGGAGGGAGACAAATGAATTTCCAGGATTATGCAGGTCAGGTCACCTGGGGTCAAAAACTGATTATTCAGTCATGCCATCACCTTTGTTCTACCTGGCCATCTTTGAACGTTTATCCTTTGGGTCTTCACCTCTGATTTGATGCCTCCAAATGTTGATTCCTGTGGAAAAGTGTATATGCAAGTCAAATCCTGACACCTACTGCTGATTCCTACAGCACATTCAAATCTTTTCCATGGGAGCAGATGTGCAGAACTGACCACCCCAAACATTTATCTGAAAAACAAAATATCAGGATGGGAAAATAATAATTATTTTTTGAAAGGTACTAAAAATGAGACCAATGTACTACTTGTTACAACTTGACTTTGAACAAGGTATATTCTATCTGAATGTCTTACTTTCCTCTCCTGTAAAATGGGGGCAATGACTCAACATCTTGGGATGGGTTACATGAAATAATTATGCAATACACTTAGTAGTTACTCTAGAGGTTGTGGTAGCACTGATGCATGCAGGTGCAGAAGTAATTGTATCTGGGCTTTTTTTTTTTTTTTGGAAAAGAATACACACAAAGATAATCTTTCTAAATCCAGAATTCAGATTGTGTTTGTATTTGGTCATGCAGTCAGCATTGAAGCTTTTATAAATGTCTTCCTATCAGAACACCACAATCTTTATGTCGTTGGTCCCTGTTTAAGCTTTAGCCTCAGACAACAGCAAACTCTCATTCCTCACATTTGCTTTCTCTATTTTACTCTTTCACAAAACAAATACAAGGGTGCAAATCTTCAACTTTGAATACCCATTGTGTCAAACTGATGTGTCGTCCAATAAATGCTTGGGAAAAAAAGAAATGCATCACCCCAGTAAGACATAAGCTCTCTGAAAATATCAAATAAGCCCAATGCCAATATGATATAATGAGATTTTTTAAAGCAATGTTATAGTCTAATGAGATTGGCATGGTTTATTAATGGCCTATGCCTCTTTTGAATTGGAAAGATAAGGCATCTTGTTTCCTGTTGTTTGGAGTGATACGCAAAGACATTTGCATACTTGGTGGTATTTACATAAACCCAAGAATGTAGAATTTGACAGTAAATTGCCATAGGAACCTCACAAGAATAGAGAAAGCAATCTACACTCATACAACAGTGGTCCTGGCATTCCATTAACAATCTTTGGCTCTCTAAAATTATGTGCCCCCACAGAGCCTCTTTGCCCCATGTGGCTGATGTGCACCTTGGAGGACCAGGGTTGAATGTTGAACTGCTTACTGTATTCAAGTGTCACCAGGACTGCCCTTCTTTAATCAAGTCATCCCTGGGGTCATTGGAAGACAGCTCGTGTTTACAGCATCTTAGGCTGTTTTATTGACCACATGGTTTAATGATTTTATATGAGTGGCAGTCTTGTGCTCATAAGGGGTGTGGGAGGGTTAGAATTACAGCCCTGCTACTCGGAATTTTGTGGTTTTAGTTCAGGAACTGTGTGTACATCAATTAAATATGAACAATAATAATGCTAACTCTAAGAGGACAAGCAAGATTTAACCTATGTCTAATATTCAGTAAATGGTGATAGTGAGGTTAAGTCTGAGACTCATATTTTTAAATAAAGAGCATCCAAAAGGTGTTGTACCCAAATAATAGCATTATAGAAAACTTTACTTCCTTTTACCTTGCCCCATTATCCTGCACTGCCTCAGTCAACTGAGTAATAGAGAATATCCGAGACTAGACAGACTTTTAAAACCTTAGGAGTATGTACTAACCCTATCATTCCTGACAATGACCCGTCATTGATACAGATAGGCAAGGCAAAGTCTCAAGTGCATTCATAGAACCAGGTTTTTAAAAATACCATTAAGCCCTATAACATCATTTTAACATCTCATTATATGTGTTTACACAACATATTCTTGTGACATAAGGTCAATTTTTCCACAATATGAATGGTATAGATATTGCCATTTTAGAGGCAGGTCTATTTCATCAATTTTTGTTTCTTTATATATTTTCCCAGTCGTGCTATCTTTCATAGTGCAGCCCTTTTTAAAAATCCAATTATTTTTCTTTGAAAGCTTACATCATTCTATCCTTCAGTACCTCCCTTCTTTACTCATTCTTCTTTGCCCAGTGCTAAAGAAATATCCCATAAATCAGCCTTCAGAAATAAAAAGTGTAAGATATGGTTGCTGGTTTATTTGGGAATATGCAGTGTGGATGAAAAAGGAAAAAACTCATTATACCTCTTCTTTACACTTATTTCTAATATCCCATCCTGGTGAGTATTTTGACAGATCCATAAGTGGATTTGAGAAGGTATACAAAGCACTATGACAAGTATAAAACTGTTCTGTCACTCATAGGATGTATACATTTTTGTCTGCTCACGAGAGTAATCATGGTGGAGAGATATCAGTCAAAGAAGAGTTCTTGGAAAAGTGGCAAATCATTCCATTTTACAAGCTTACACAGAAGCTCTGCCGTGACAGTTTTTATGCAAAATCACCAAGTGCATTTTCCTAATTGCAGTTTCATCCTTGGTTGGTAGCTCATAAATAATACGTCCTTAACAAAGTATCCTTTGCTGGAACCACGCTTCATGGAATTAAACATGCCTTTCCCTTGCTCCTGAAATGCACTTGAAAAAGTTGGTTTTTCTGGGTCTCTTTTTTTTTTTCCTATGAAGAAAAAGTCAGACTAATTAAACCATGTGACAACAGAGCACCTGAAAATGACCTCCTAGAATCAGCTGATGTCTGCAGGTAATTCTCTCAACTAAATGTATGCATGTCGTACAATAAGGGCACTTGGTGGTCAGTGACCCTTCCCTCTGTGTTCTGTTCTTCCACCTGCCTTTCAGTGTGTGGAGGACAAAGGAATGTCATCGCATCTCCTTGGTGCCTAAACCTTTTGGAAACCATATTTAGTGTTTCCAGTTACATCAAAGGAATAATGTCACCTAAAATGATTCTCTCAATATGTTTTAATTATTCTTACTAATGAGCAAAATTTTACCAAACAATTTTATAAAACAAATAATTGTGTTTCCTTCGATTAGGTTATTAGGGATATCACTTGTCATACCATACCCTATCTATGTCATATAGAGAATATTGTCCATGAGAGCTGCGAGAAAATATAGTTATGATGTAGTATGTGAGTGTATGATTTCTTAATTTTTTCCAGACATTATTACTCACATGAGTGATAGTATTTTTTGTTTCTGTTTGATTGGTAAGCAAATCAAAACTAAATTTTTATTCTCCTGCACCAATACCTGTAGTTATTGATTGCATGTATTTTGTGTATTAACCGTATCCATGCTTTATTCATTTTTCTGATCCCAATTTACAACCCCTAAAGCATTATTGTTCTTAAAATTTGGCATTCTAATATAAAGCTCAATAGGAAGCTCCAAATGTTTTGAGAAGCCATATATTCCAAACTATGATTTAAACATAAAAATAACTAAATCACCATACACCTATTCATTGATAATACTAGAAATTTTAAGATAAATTTGAATCAAGTATGGTTATTAATCATTAGTCTCCCCTCAAATTTAAAACATTAAGGCTACAACATTGTTTATAGCATAGAAGTGAAAAGAGTTTAAGTCTTCATCAATAGGCAGTTGGTTAACTGAATGAATACATTGCTTCAATAAAATATAACTGCTAAAATTGTGATATAGAAAAACATTGAAGATATGAACAATCATGGCCTATTAAAAATTTTTAAATGACAGGTCACAAAGTAGTATATGCAGGACTGTTTTTGTTATCCACAAATGTAGATTTTCCAGACAAAAATATTAGAAGTCTCAGGAATAAAATTATGAACATCAGCAGACCATGATATTTTAAATAATTTTTCTATTTATTTTATTTTTGTAATTTTTATTGCATGTTTTCTAGGTGCTCTAAAATCAACATGTTTTCTCTTTCTCACTGGGGGTAAGTAAATGTTTTACAAAGCCAGAGAGTAGTCGTTTGTTGTTATCAGATATAGCAGATTCACCCTACCCTTCAAGCCATGAAAAAGAGTTGCTGTATACTCAATGAAGGAACTAGTTTACTTTGATGGCAATAGGATAGTGCCTAGGGATTGCCAAAAATAGCTAATAACTAAATTCTACATGCAAATTCTTTCTTTTCTGTCTTCTGTGTTCTCACAGCTGCCTGTGTTTCTCTTATGGCACTTTATACCTTGAAACCCAACTATTTGTTTGTTAATCTTTGGTTCCAGCCCCACGCACCCAATAGACTGCATTTCATTTGAGGAGAAAGATAAATTACATGTTTAGGCATTCCATGAATGCTTGTGGAATGAGCATATGAGTGAAGGTAAAGAAGGAAGAAACCCTTGCTGCCAATCAGACCAGAATAGCAGCAGACAAGATGCCCTCTCTCGTAGCCAATTTCCTTGGCTGACTTTGTCGGTATAATTGCTTCAAATCTGTATTTCCTTTACCTATCTAGCTTCAGCCTAAATGCTGAATATTGTATTTTCCCTCAAAGAATGTCAATAAAGATTTTATTTTTTTCAATTACTCTTGCAGAGAATGTTTCCCTGTAGGAAAACTAAAATTTAATAACTTTTCTTCAGCAAAGTTGACGATCTCTTTATTCTCGCCATGATGACTGAAGTCAATCAACAGCCAGTTGGAAGCCAAGCTGAGCATAAAGTGATTAAAAGAAAACCAAAACACAAATGCACCCTCTTCAAAATCTAATCACATTAGGAAGCTCTAAGCATGAGTTATGAGGTAGCTGTGGCTGGCTGGGTTTTGATGAAGTACCTATAATTTCATATCAGCTGCCACAGGACTTTCCGACTTCTCTCTAACTTTAAAATGTGATTTACCCTGTTATCATCTGTTTATACAGTCTTCAAAAATCTACCCAGGAAAAAATAGTATTAATATTATGTTAAACTGGATTGCTGTAAGATTTTCATTTTTTTTCACATTTGTATGGTGAAATCCAAGTGATAAAAGTAAAGTAAGTAATTCATTAAATTTCAAAGCTCAGGCTGTTAAATAAAAGCATTTTCTCATTTTAGGAATCTGTGTGAATTTGTATGTACTATGGACGTATTTCTTTTGAAAAGATGTACGTTGTTGTTATTTAGTTTAAATTAGGAGTAATTAGATTTATTTAAATGAAGAGGTATATGGTCATGATTGATTTCAGTACATTATATTCATAATTCAACTCTTAACCAGTTTTTTCTATGACTGCTGCATGTAAATTTTTGTTTTAGAAAGGATAATTTAATAAGGAAGACTTAAAAACTAATTTCTTAAGCTGCTTTCTTAAAATGTGTTATTAGAAATTGATATTCTCTGACATTTTAAGCCTTCTACATTTTTATTCCGGATCAATATTCTGCAGGAAGAGCTTGATGATATTGACGAAGAATTTAAAGTGAAGTTTCTGTCCCTCCCTACCTGTTAAAAAAAGAAAGCTGAACACTGCTTGCAGTGGCCACCTGGGGTAGGCTGGGTGCTTTCTCTAGAATGAACAGAGATTATGGCTTATGTTTCACCAGGGTGACAACTCTAATTTTTAAAGGAACATACTTTTTATAACCACCTGGTTGTATGTCACCAGTCTGTCTCTGCTTTCACTTTTTCTTTCCCTTATTCTTTAAGACACAGGCTTTGGAGAAAGCAATCTTCAGGCTAGAGTGGCCTTGCCTTCCTCAGTCCTCTCACAGGCATAACTGCTGAATTCTTTAATCATTCTGGTCTGCCAACCAGTGTTGAGCTTATTTTATGTTAGATACAGTACTAGCCACTGGAGATGGTTAGTAAGAAAAGAAAGGATCCATATGCTACTTTCAGGCTTACTGAGAAAAGAAGCACAAATTGAGGCATTTGGGGAAAAAATATGAGATGCCTTAATTTCGAGCAGATTAAAAGAAGAAAAAAGAAAATCAGAGACTCTCTGAGAAAGAGGTAATGGATAGGTTACCAGGCAAAGAGGCCTCATAACAATTTGGGCAAATGAAATAGTGCAAGTTTAAAAACCTAAAGTGATGAGTTTAGAGGGAGACATGGGCATCTAGGAATGGTCGGCTACTGGAAAGTCCTGCGAGTTAGAGTTGGGCTAGTATCTTAAGGACAGAGATAAAATATAAGCAAGAAGTTACTTGGATCAATGCACAGTCTGCAAAGTTTAGATGACCCAAGATGTGGAAATCAGAGGCTAGGCAGGACTTAGTTAAGGACGTGTAGAAGCTGCTGGCAGTATAAGAAACAATGGCAATCCATACTAGTATGTAAGTATGGAGATGCAAAGTACTGTTGCGCCCCCTTATTTTCAGGGATATGCCCCAAGACCCCTAGTGGATGCCTGAAACCATGAATAATACTGAACCAAAACCTATACATGCTGTGCTTTTTCCTGTATATACCCATGACTAATTTATAAACTAGTCACGTGAAGAGATTAATAACAATAATCAACTAGAATTAAAGGAATGTACTGTAATAAAAGTAAATGGGACTTACCTTTCTCAAAACATTTCATCATTCCATTACCTTCCTCCTTAAAGAAAGAGCTCATCTTTGATTGATTCTATATTGTAAAATATCTTTGGGGTTTTTTGTTTGTTTTTATTTTGTATTAGTTCATGTTTGCAATTCACACAGTTTACAATCATCTTGGGAGTGATTTGTGTACATATTACAAGTGGTTTCTCTTTTTTAAAATTCCCTTTCCTGCCCCTGATCTTGGGTTCCCCTGTTCCCTTTTTCATATGTGTAAATTTTATTTTTCTTGGATCATGTTATAGCATAAAGTATTTACATTAATTGAGATTATCATGTTCCCGTACATAGCACATCTTTATTCTTATTTTCCCTTCCCCTCCTCCTCAGCCCTCACCTTTGTTACCTTGGACACTTCTCTACTGCAAGAAATGCATCCCCCTGTCTCTTCCCATCCATCTTTTATCATTTATTTTGTACTTTGCCTCACTCAAATGAAAGATACCACACGGTATTTAAGCTTGTGTGTCTGGTTTACTTCATTCAACATTATATTTTCCAAGTGTGTCCATTGTCCTACAAATGTGTTAAATCTGTCATTCTTTATAGCTGAGTAGTATTCCATTATATATAGATTCCACGTTTTCTTTATCAAGTCACCTCTTGATGGGTATTATAGGCTGCCTCTAGGATTCAGCTATTATGAATTGTGCTGCTAGAAAGATTGGTATACTATTGCTGTAGTATGGTGACTTAAACTCTGGGGATGATACCTAGCAGGGGAGTAGCTGGGTCATATGGGATTTCTAATTTCTGTTCTTTCAGAACTCTCCATGCTAATTTCCATACTAGTTATGCTAGTTTACATTTCTACCAACAAGACAGGAGGTTTCCCTTCCCACCACAGTTACACCAGCGTTTTTGGGTGTTTGATTTCCTAATGATTGCAGTTCTTCCCAGAGGAAGAGGGAATCTTAGGGCTGTTTTAATTTGCATTTCTCTAATGCAGAGATGTTGGACGCTTTTTCATGTATCTGTTGACCATTTGTATTTCTTCCTCTGGGAAGTGTCTGTTCATTTCTTTTGCCCATTTCATGACTGGGTCTTTAATTTTAAGTGGTTTAATTTTTTGAGTTCTTTGTATATATTAGATATTATTCACTGTCTGAGAAGTAGCTGGCTAAAAGTTTTCACATTCTGTGCATTGTCTCTTCACTCTACTGATTAATTCTTTTGGTTTACAGAAGCTTTTTAGTCTGACATAATCCTACTTGTTGATTTTTGCTACTATTTCTTACACGATTGAGGTTCCATTTAGAAAATACTTTCTTACACCTCTGACTTCAAGTGTTTTACCCATTTAATGTTTCTGTTTTAATGTTTAGATCTTTGATCCATTTTGATTTTGATTTAGTATCACGAGAAGTAAGGATCCAGTTTCATTCTTCTGCCAACAGATAACCAGTTTTCCCAGAAAAACTTGTTGAACAGGCTGTTTCCCTCCAACATATGCTTTGACTCTTTTGTCAAAGATCAGATAGTTGAAAATCTCCATTGAGGCTTCTGTATTCTCAAGTCTATTTCACTGATGAATGTGTCTGCTCTTGTTCCACTACTATGCCATGTTTATCACTATTGCTTTGTAGTATAGCATGAAGTCAGGTATTGCTGTGCCACCCACGTGCTTTGTTCTTATTGTTCAAAATTATTTTTGCTATTCTAGGTCTCTCCTGGTTCCATATGAATTTTAGGATTTTTATCTCTAGATCTGCAACATATGCTGCTGGTATTTTGATTGGGACTGCATTGAATCTGTACCATGGTTTTGAAAGTATGACTGTTTTGGCAATATTGGTTCTGCCTGTCCAGGACGAGGGGACATCTTTACATTTTCTGATGTCCTCTTCAATCTCCTTCTTCAGTGTAGTGTAGTTTTCTTTGTAGAGATCTTTTGCTTCTTTGGCTAGGTTGATTCCTAGATATTTCATTTCTCTTGAAGCTATTGTGGATGGTATTATGTTCATGATTTCCTTCTCATTCCGTTCATTGTTTGTGTACACAAATGCTAATGACTTTTGTGTGTTGATCTTCTATCTTGCAACTTTGTTAAAGTTAGTTATTACTTCTCAGAGTTTTTGAAGGGCTTCTTTGGATCTTCTGTGTAGAGTATCATATCATGTGTAAATAAGATAATTTGAGTTTTTCCTTTCTGTTTTTATATTTTAAAGCAATAATGAAGTTAAACTTCATGAAAGAGCTGTTGCCATATAATTATATGTTTGTGAATTGTTTGATAGCTCCCATAACTCCTGTGTTTCAAACCATACTTCCAGTAGTATTATTTCCATTATGTCAGAACTTCGCTAGCATTTATACGAACACATACATGTGTGCAGACACTATTTTTTTCTTTTCTTCTTTTTTAAAGAAAGGGTGATTAGGTATTATGTATAGTAGTACAATTTCCTTTTTTTAAATAGCACATCATGAGTATTTTTCCATTTAGAACTTTTACCATAGCTCATGTAACACCTATAGCTTATTCTAGAAGTACATCGAATCACTGCCCTACTGGTAGGCTCTTAGATTATGTTTCTTTTACTGAATGCCATAAACAATGCAAAAATGGATATTTTGGAGATATATTTAATGTCAATAAGTCATATGCTTAGAATTAGCTTCCTGAAATAAAACATAAATGCATATTAAAGTATGTATAGGCATATCTATTCATATTCTATTTATGTGTTTGTATACATATGTCTATGTTATAATTATAGATACATGTTTATGTATGAATATATATATGTATAATGTATGCAAATATGCATTTATATGGCCACATTCCATCTCCAAAGAGATCGTAATTTATTCTCCCTGCAGGCCTATAGGATTGCTGAGTTCTTATTTTACTATTCCGTTGTATGTGCTAGTAGTTCTGCACATTTGACTTCTAAATCACGTATTCACTTTTTAGCCATGTTCACTCTGCTATTCAGCCCTTCTAAGAATGTGTTTTGAAAGAGAGAGACCACACACAAGAGCAGAATACATTTTATAAGACTTTGTCTTTACTGATACAATACTCACATTTTCCCATGTTTAGTAACTGAACAATTTGAAAAATCAGTTCTTGTTGGGTTCTAGCAAATGTTTTCCTCTGAGAGTGTTTCTCTTCCTTCATAATGTTGATATTGCTCATGGGGAATGAGTTTTTTGTTAACCACTCTTATTTATTAACATAGGTCTTGATTGATTGACGTAAAAACTGACACAGATGTCAATTGTGTCTATGCAATTCTGTTTCACTGGGAGACCTCTCCCTGGAGTAGGAGTGCTAGCTCCAGTGCTTGGCAACTGAGAGATGAAAGCTGCCTACTGCCCTATAGATCGCAAATATGTAGAACTATCAAGAGAGCAGCAAATCCTGCATCTAACAGTAAGGTTTATGATGTTAGCTGCTTAATAAAATGTAATCAGTCTTTGTTCATAACTTTCACTACAAACAATGTTATCTATGTTTTATTTTGTTGTTCTATGAGAAGGGAAACAAATAACAAAAGCAAAGAAAATGATAGCTTTTATCAGTTACTCAAAATTTTCCAATTCCCTATACTGACTTTTTTAAAATACACAATCGTATGTTGCTCCATGAGGTAAAGTCTGAGAAATGCGTCATTCATCATTAGGTGGTTTTGTTACTGTTTGGATATCATAGGGTGTACATACATAGTATAGACAGTCTGGGTCAATCACTCAGCTGGCCTCTTGATACAATCAAAAAACACAATAAATACTTGGTGAAGAGGCTGCCACCTGTGTCACATGCTTTACTGTTTAACAGTAAACTTTTGTTTTTGTAAGTAGAGTACATTCCAAAATAATCTTAAAAGTATAGTGTTGTAGATGAAAAAAATATGGTAACAGTCTTTTATCATCATAAAGTATTACATACTGTAAATAATTGTGTTGCTATACTTTTATATGACTGGCAGGATACACCAGCATTTCCACAAACACACAAGTAATGTACTGAACCATGATATAATAATGGCTACACTGTCACCAGGTGATAGGAATTTTTCAGCTCTGTTATAATCTATGGTACCATGTTTGTCTATGTAATTCGTTGTTACCCAAATATCATTATGTGATATAAGACTTTGTGTATCAAAATCCTACTGCCATTAAAACACATGGTATCTTTTAAATATGTTGTATATGTCTGTAACCATGTACTTCTGTATTAATGAATCATAAATAACAGCAACTACACTTATTTCTTTCATAACAGTTACATGTTAGTCATGTGTATTTGCTTGGTTGCACATTCATTCCTGCCTCTCCTGGGAGCACTGTGCTAAGTAGGACCATGTCTCTCTTTTTCATTGTGTGAGAGAAACAAAAATCAAGAAAACAGATATGGTTCTGGCTGACATTGTTATATTACTTTGTCCTAGTGGTTCAAAAGAAAAATAGTCCCCATGATGTCATCCTACTTCCTGTTGGATGCAAATATCACTAAACTTAGGAGAAGACCACTGCTTTATGAAAGAGAATGATGTCCATTATGCTTATCATTGAAAACTAGAGTGTGTTGTTGTTATTGTTATATAGACATCTGGTTGAATGTAATAGAATCCCAAAAGCTACTGATAATTGGGTTTATGTGAGAAAATAAATGTAGCCAGCATTAGAAATAACATTGTCACTTTCTCCATGCCCCAAATAGCATGGTTTCCTGAGATAGGAAAAACCATATTTGTCAGACATGAAATTTACGTTCCCATGAAAGGAGCACCTGACCTTATAATGAAACTCACAAAACCATGTAAAGAGGTTTGGAAGAAAACAAAATGTTCCAAAGTGTTAGAAATAATTGATGGAATCATAATAATGCTAATTTTAATAACCATCAATCTATGAATGGCCTGCCAGCTTCACTTTCTAACACATTGTACTCTTATTTATGATCATTCTAATGTAATAGGAAGTATTTTTCAATTAAAAAAGCATGTAGTACTTGGATAAAAGAAATGTTTCTTGGGTAACTGGCTGGTGGTTGTGCTTGCCTTTGGCTCCCCAAGCTTTTGCAAAGGACAAATTGCCTACTCTGTATGGATGTGGCAGTGGGACAGACCAGAGGTATATTCCTGCAGCTGGCAAGGGACCACCAGTGCTTTCTCTTCTTCTCCAGTCATAATTTGGTAAAAGGATCCTGACTAACACTCAGATTTATTTTGATGAGGAAAAACATAGAGTGCACACCCAGGCTTCTCTGATGAGGTCTTTAACACCCACTGAATGCTTCTGCGTGAGACAGATGGTCTCAGCCTTGGCCACCTGTCCCAGTTGGTTGATGCTCTTTCCAAATGATGCTGCCTGGCTCTCAGTTCTCATGTGGGTGAGCACAGGGGTAGCCTTTGTCTTGAATTGAGAGAGAGCAGGAGGCTTTTGCATTCTGGAAACCTAGTTCATTCCCTGTGCCTCAGCACTTGTGTGTATCTGCCTCACCAAGATCTAGGGTACACACTGACATTGTATCCAAGGGGTAAATGAATAAGTATGCTGAGAGAAGGCATCAAACAACCAACAGAAAGATTTTCTTCCCTTCATCAGCGCTTGGGTAGCACATAAGGAAAGATTTCTGAATCCAAAACTCTCACCTTTTGTTCCTCATTTGCTAGATAGGAAACAAAAGAAGTCATTTACAGCATTTTGTTTTGAGAATAAAATATTCAATATGTTATTTCAAAAATTGCATTATTTTCTTCCATTTCAAGAGTCCTCTTCCCATTTATAATAGTAGCATCATCGCTATTATTATAACAAGAGTATTCTTCTTTACTGAGAACTTGTTGTAATGAGTCATCTTCACATACGTTTTCTTGGATGATCCATGAAAGTTGTTAATTGTTACCCCAATTCTTTTAATATCATTATGTTACAGATGAGATGAATTATGACATATTGAGCCAAAGCCATTAGCCCAGGAACACACGTTTGTTACTGGAAAGAACAAATTGGAGCCCATATATAAGATATTAGGGGATCTATACCACCAGCCCTCATTTGGCTCTCAACTTTGGCTTAGGGGCCTCTGTGATGGTAGAGTCACAGTTTAGATATAGACTCTGAAGATATCATGTGGAATTGTTAGTCTTCAATAGCGAAGCCATCTTCTCATTACCGTCAAACAGCAGCTTTAGAAACCAACTTGAAAAAAAAAAAAAAACTTGAGAAGAGAACTTTGTATTGTTTGTACCACTGAATACTGAATATAAAAGAGTGAGTTGAATGTATAGTTTAAAGGAGAAAATGAAACCATCTGTGCAAATGAAAAACTGTCTCTTCCTTTTATCTCCATATACCCCGTAGTTGCTACCTGCCAACCTCCTGTGCCAAAATAAAGTCTTTCTCCTGTGTTCATACCCCAAACACATGAAACTCCGGGTCCTTGCATTCCATCTTGCATCATTTAATTAATCAATAAGTCAAGCAATAGTCTCTTAACTTTCATCTTCCTCTTCTTTTCCTCTCCAATTAATTGTGCTTTTTCCTAAGAAATCCCTGAGGTGATCTATCGGATGTTACTGAGAAGAAATGTATTTACAGTATCTCAGTGGTTGGTACTTCTGGCTCATTGCTGGATCAGTAATTCTTTTCCAGGGAACTTTCACTCCTACCTTACATTTATTAGGCTTCTTTTGCATACTTGTGCTTGCAGGAGTATTGTGAAACCACAAATACCTTTTTAGGTCAAAATCTTCTAAATGGTTTATTTTAAACATCAAGAGAAAGGTGTAGTTGAGGCAATTCATGATAGATAGATCAGTGTGCTTGTTATGCCATAACCAAATACCACATATTAAGAATTTATAAACAATAGAAGTTTATTTCTCAGGCCAGGAAGTTGGACATCAAGATTCTGGGGAGTCCTGGTGTCCGATTTTGGGCTAGGCCATTCTGCTTCCAAGATGGTTCCTTGCTACTACATCCTCTAGTGGGGACAAGTGCTGTATCCTCACCTGGAAGAGCAAAAGAACAGACTGAGCTTCAGGGTTTCCTTAAAACTTTACATAATGAGACTTCTCTCAATCATGAAGACAAAGCCCTCATGGCCTGTTCATCTCCCAAAAGTCACACTTCTTAATACCATCATCTTGGGAATAAAGTCTCAACATGAATTTTGGAGGGAGGCATACATTAAACTATACTATATACCTAATATAACACACAATAGTATGTGATAGGTAGTAAAAACTTAACTCCATTTTTGTTGCTAGCTACAAAGCACATTTGTCTTTCCCAAGGGGTTAAAGATGTAGAGGGGATGCTAGGTGAGAGGGTCACATGGGTACCAGCATGTAGAAGCAGGTAGTTACCAGTTTGTGAATCCAAGTCTAGCCCTGTGACCAATAGTGGTGTTACCTTGAGCAAGTCACTTACCATCTTTTAGCTACAATTTCCTTTTCTGTAACATAGGAATACTAAAAGTATGTCTCTCATAAGATGGATGTAATGGTTTAACAGAGTAATAGCATTAAAGCACTTTGAATAGTGCATGCCACATAATAAGATCTGGAATTTATTGATCACTTATTAGCATTTGCCAAGATCTACTCACTGCACATCCTGCAGTGAAGGACATCTTCATGAGGAGGCTTTCATTACACCCATGTAAGAAAGGTAGCCTTTTTTAAAAATGCCTAAGCAACACAGATTCCTGCTTAATGACCAAAAAGATCATTTTATGTAGGGCCTATGACTTTTCTTGTCCTTAATGTTTTAGATTAGAGATGGAAAATTCTGCTATCTTGGGTGAATAATGACGCATGTCTTTATGACTTAAGTGTTTAAAGGAGCTGTAACACATTTGTTAAGATTCATTTCCTCTCAGGCATCTATTCCACAGCCCCAGAGTTTGCTGTATGTTTATTTGGAGGACCTATTTTCTCCAGGTAGTGTAGGCATAGCAGTCACTTTGATTCAGCAAGGGCTTTAAAAATGGAAACATGTTTACAAAGTGAAAAGGCAGGTAGGTCTCAGCATAAGTAGAGCCTGATGAGTTTCTATGGTAACCTCATTCAATATTACAAAGGTCAGTCCCATGGAAAGAGATGATGTTCAGAGAATGTTCTGGAATTTTCTTGATGGTCAACCTTTTTCTGATTTAAAAAAAAAATAGGACAAGTATAACACTTTACCATTGCTGGGATGCGTAGAGCCATGAAAGCAGCTGACAACTTAGTAAAAAGCAAGGTACCTCAAAACATGAAGAGACCCTTTTAGTTTAAGGGCTCTACTTTTTATTTGATAATTACCTGTTGAAATCCCAGGGAGAAGCAAACCATAGTCTAGACAGTGTCGACCTCATCTTTTTCCTTTCTATTGCTCATCACCAGAATTTTACCTTTGGAAAAATCTGTTGTGTAAATTGTTAAAACACATTGCTCAGTATGAAGCACTTAAAAGGGATATCTAGAGCAGTGGAAAGTGATAACTCTGCTTTAATTGGATTGGTTTGTGTTTAGTTATTGACTAGATATGATGTTTTCTGATTACCTTGGAAAATTGTTGCAGGGAATATGGGGGGAACAAAAAACAAGGCATTTGATTTCTTTAGGTTAATGATTTTAGATCAAAATAGCATCCATGTCACACTTAACTTATTTGCATATTTGGAGAATATGTATATAAAATCTGTATATTTACTCAGTAAAATTATATATATGCAAAAGGTTATAGAGACCACTCTTGGCTGAAGGAAAATAAAACACTGAAACAGGGAGCCTACACAGCCAACAATTTA